>APFE031367175.1:1537-13763 GCA_000404065.3 Pinus taeda
AGAGAGCCCTCTCTGGATGCAGATTGGCTAGATTCTGCATCTAAAAGGTTGGTTTGTGGTTACCTCGGGTATACTTTCCTCTTACACAACTTCTAGGAAAACCTGAGTGATAACAGTAGCTCATGAGAAAATTATTGATTCAATCATTTCCTACGATATCTGAACAATTTTTTTACAATCTCTATGCAATTCTCTCATCTAATAATTTTCTATCTAGAATAAAACTTTTAGGGCATAATAAATATATACTAGTAATAATTCTAGAATAATATGACAAATGATCATTATTCTAACAACCCCAAAATGGGATTACGTTGTTGGTAAAAATTACACAAAATGATCCTTGACATGCTATGAAAATCTATTTAGAATTAGATGTAATTGAAAGTCTTGAATTCATTTTTTAATTAAAAAAAAAAGGTTAAACATGGAATAATAGAAATTTCAAAAATTGAAAATGTGTTTTTGCAAAAAATATTCTATCATAATTATATTATTTTTCTAGTAAGATAAAAATAATAATTATAACTAGAAGCAATATTTGAAGACTAAATTTAGCCATTTTTCATACGTAGATGGAAAAGCCTAAATTCTATATTAACATGTCTTCCTAAGCTCAATGTGCACCCCATTTGGAAAAAAAAATAATCTATGTTTGAAATATCCTTTTATGAATTGATGGGACTCGGGAAAGTTATTTCTCCTCAATATAGATAAACCCCCCTAATCATATATGATATTTAGAAGTGTTTAGAAGCCCCATCATGGAAAGAAGACATGATTTCCTCAAATTATGTAAATCAAAAATAATATCTAGAAGCCTCTAGAAGGAATATCATGGAAAGAGAGCATGATTCCCTTTTATTTTGTAAAATGATAGGTTTTTTTTTATTTGGTACTTATATGCAACCCATAGGTGTGTATTAAATAAGGAGGGGGAGCAACATCATATCAGGTCGAGGGGGAGGTCGATGCCCTAAGAAGCCATAATGTGTAACCGATATTATTCTAAATTTACTTATCCTCTGATCTTTTAAACTTTTATGTGGTTAGTTGGTGTATGCAATCCTTTTTCAATTGATTGTTTGCCATTGATTTTTAGAGGGGCTTGAAGAGAGAGCCAAAGTGTCATTGAAATGTGCGGTGGAGAGTTTCCTTGGAAAATTAATTTTGTCCATTTTGGTTGGATAGAGTGTGGTGTGCCTTTTCTACGTAGGGAAGGACTCAAACATGAGACCCCTTAGAGGCAAGTTACAGATCTGCAAAATTGCTACAAGGAACAATGATTTTGAGGAGGATTTTTTTCTATGGCATTTTGATCTACATAAGAGTTACTAGAGGTCGATAATTTCTTCCGAGGTATACTACATAACTTAAGGGAGGGAAGGACTTTGCCTAAAGAGTGTGGAATAGCAATTATGGATAACCCTTTCTTACATCATGGGTGTACCTCCCTCACAATTATTTGATCTCCTCAATGAAATATTTGTCATTCAATCAATAAAAGGAACTTTGCATTGGAATTGTGAGTGCCCACCCCTCCCCCTCTGCTTAAGTCATACGGGGATGCCCCCCCATAATTTTTGTTAATAATCAATTTCTGTATTTAATCATGGCCATTTATTTTTTAGGACAACGGTGCTTGGTCACCATGAATTCATGTGACTATGATTTTTTAGATATCAGGTTAATCCCTTGGCTAAGTATTAGGGTGAGAGCATGGATGCAATCCCTTTATTATTCATTGTCAACTTTCATGGGCCCGTAACCCATAGGTTTAGCAATCAAACCAGTACTGATTAAATTTTTCTGGAACCTAAGAATCTGTGATTACCAAGTGACATATGAGCATAGAATGATTTACTATAGGGTTGGAGAGGAAGAGAATAGGAGAAGCTCTCAAGAGTCGTCAGCAGAGTACAATACCTAGTGGAGTAGAGGAATCTTGAGAAGTTCCATAGAAGGTGAATCTATGATACCAAAAGGCCAACGCCAAAGAGAAGCTTGGTGAGGTGAGATGTGGAGTCCTTGTTATAGCTCACTATTGAGTATGAGGAAAATATCAATGATACATGAGGAGAAAGAAGGCCAAGATAGAAGATGAATGAGGTGTAGAAATGGAGTCACATGATTAGGATATCATGAACATTTTCTACCCTAGGAGTCTGATTTAGGAGCATAATGATACACTTGTCCCCCAACCAAGAAGAGAAAATAATCATATGTGCTATTCGTAAGCCTCTAGAAGGAACATCATGGCAAGAGGACATTGTTTCCTCAAATAATTTAGTCATAAATATTATATTGAATCCCTTAAAAGGCGTGTTGTGGAAAAAGGGTGGGATTTCCTCTTATTTTGTAAAATTATAGGGTTTGCTATATTTTTCTTACTTATATACAACTTGCAGATCTATCCAAAATAAGCAAGGGGGGTAATGTGAGATTAGGCGAAGAGTGCGGTAGAGGTGCTTAGAGGCCCTAATATCCAACCAAGCTTATTTTGAATATATGTATCATGTGCGTTTTTAAACTTATATATGGTTCATATGTGCATAAAAACCTTGTTCAATTGATAATTTTCCATGTTTTGTTAAAGGGGACTAAATAAAGAGCCAATCTATTTCCAAAATGAGCAACAGAGAGTTGCCATGGGAAATTACTTTTACCAATTTGGCTAGATATTGTGTGTTTTTTCATTGATGTGTAAAGTGTGAATAAGACACGGGATCCCCCAAGGGTGAGTTATAGATATATGAAATTGCTATATGGAACACCGATTTTGAGTATGGATTTCCATCATGGAAGTTTCATCTATGGTTGAGGTATTAGAGGTTAGCAGTGTCCTTTTTCAATCTATACCCTGAAACTCAAGGAAGGGTAGAACCATGATTGTAAAATTGCCCTTCCCTACAATTCGTCAATTTCTTTAGTCAAATATTTGTCATCCAAGAAACCAAAGGAAATTATCATTAGAAATATGAGGAAGAACCCTCTTTCCACTCGCATCACAAGGGGAGGCCCCCCATAATTTTTGTGAGCCATCAATTTGGTCGTTCGATTGGGGCAATTTATTTTCATGGCCTAGAACACTTATTCATTAGGAGGTTTCATGGTTGTGGTTTGTAAGATATTTGTTTAAGCCCATGGCTATTGTTTGTAATATATCATTTTAAGTCCTTCCATATGTATAAGCTCTCCATAGAAATAAGGGTTTGACTCATGTTATTTACGAGCCCATCCCTCTAGAATTCTTTGAAATTTCTAACTTTTGACTTTGATTTTTCTTATCATTGTAAACCTGTTCCATATTTTTCTTTGGTGCATTCTACGCATTGCAGGTTCATCAATTATCATTGAGTGAGTTCGAAGTGTAATCCTTCCTAAATGAGGGTGTGTTTTTCTAAAAAATGGATGCTCGATTGAGATATTTTAAAGCACTTGATCGAGCTATTCTTAAGTGCTTGATCGAGTTACTGAGGTGCTTAAAAATAAATCGTTTGAACATTTAAACAAACCCTCGATTAAGATATATTTTTTTATCAAGCCATTGGTTAACCACATGTATGGCTCGATCGAGCAATTTGAGTGTTGAATTTAAGTGCTCGATCGAGGGTTTCTTTAACTCTCCACTGAGAAATTTGAATTTTGAATTTAAGCACTCGGTCAAACATTTAGAGTGCTTGATCGAGCTCTTGAAGTCCTAAAAATTATAGTTTCAACACCTCTTCTATAAATTTTTGTACAACCCCATTTTGTACCCTAGCAGATTTTGGGAGGAACTTTTCCTCAAGTGGTGGAGTTGATCATGTTGGATTTTTGAAAGAATATTATATCTATTGGCATATGAACTTGACACTTTCGAATTCATATGATATTTTTCATCTAATTTGTTTTAAACAGAACACTTTAATTATTTTGGATAGTTTCAAAGGGGTTAAATAAAAATTCAATAACATAAAATATACACAAAGAAAAAATTTCAAAAGACACCACTATCTTCATCTACGAGTCTGTTATGAAACTAGCTCACAAAAAGATAGAAAAGATAGATCAACGCCTTAGAATTCAGCCTCTTTGATGAGGCAACCTCCTTTACATTACAGAAATGAACAATTCTTTAATGATTCAATTGACAAAACCTCCTTTCTATATATAGGAGTCTAAGCAGTCACAATATAACCCAACCAACCTAACAATAATAATATAAAGGCAAAAAAATTACAATGGAGAGATTCTTTGGGGCACATTAATAACAATATGGGGACAATATGGGTGTTGGATACCTATACCAATAGGTTTCATATTTCATGATTAGATATCAGAGGACCAAATATGCTCTGCTTTGGCAAATGCAAAGATCTCATATTTTTCAGAGAAGGCAGTGTCTATATCAGTTTTCATAAGAATTCAATTTTGGATGGATGGTCCAACAGTCTAATCTGGACCATGCCATGTTTTCAATTTCTAGTTGTAGTAAGAGAATGATATCTGTCCAAACTGTTTAATCTTGGCAATCAAGTAGCTAGGTAGAGAAACAAGGTTCCCAACTGTCTAATTGGGGCCTTGGAAGAATAAGGGTTGTGTTAGATAGGAGATCCAAGCAAAAGACAATGAAAAGAAAAGGCATTCAAAGGGTTTGCAAGTCCAAGTGCACCCTCCGAGAAGGAACAAAAAATGCTAGGAAAGCTAGTTGGGGTAGGTAGATGGGGTTGCAGAAATGGTATCTCTTTCAAAATCAAAGTTGCTGAAATCTATACAGGAAGAACAGCCCTACGAAGCATGACTAACTCCCCTGGTTCTCATGTGTAAAACAGTCATTACTAACTCCCTTTCCCCAAAGTTGCACAGAGCATGAGAAATCATATGTTTTACATTCTTATACCCTTGGGAAGCCACATTTCTTGTGCAAAAATCTTTTCATTTTGAACTACTCCTAAGTTCAATCCATTTGCAAATAAAACTTGGTGAGCTAGCCCCACTCATGAATTTCTTCCATACTAACAACTAACTATGCTACTTAACTCCCTATACTCCTTTACCCCTAATATTATAAACACTATGGTGTATAAACCCCACAATGAATAAATATCCCCTCCCTGGCACTATAGCCATAGTATTTCACCCCTGGGACTTGAATTGACACCTGGTCAAGGTCAAGAACCCATGACTTGTCTTCTGTTTCACCCCAGACTAGTTTCCCTACCTCAAAAGCCATTAAACCTTGAAAACCTTGAGGAAACTTGAAAAAATATTGAAAACCTTACAAAAATACCCTTCCCCTTCTTTATCCTAAGGTCGGGGTTATTCACATTGTTTACATTTTATTAACCATTCCATAAACCCCTTTTGCCTAATGTTTCCGCCTTCAGAAATAAAAGCACCCAATACTTTACAAAACCTTCGAAAATCTTTGTATTCTATAATGGGCGGGCGCAAACAAATTAATAAGGAAAACCTTGGAAATTTTCATTAAAACAATGTTTATTGCCCGGAGGGCCCCGCCATCCACGTCCGCAGAGGAAAAGATTATTTTATAAACCGCCTGCTCGTACTTATCCTCCGTGCAGGTTGACCATGCGACGGCCGTCCGATCGCGCCTCATTCAGATCCACGGCCGAGGTTGTTTTCGGGCCATCCCGACGTCCGCACGATAACCAACGCCTCTGCTACCGTCCGCGCAAGTCAGCTGTCCGACAACCGTCAGATCGCCAGCCTCCAGATCAACGGCTGTTATGAATATCGGAAGGCCTTACGCGTCCGACAGATACCTTCCGATATCTGTCAGACGCTTACGTCAGGCCAGCATCAGCAGGGGGGCACGCGTCTTCTTTTCATTGCATCGGAGCGTCGCCTGACAGTCCGTCCGACGTACAGGACCCCTTCCGATATGGCGACACCTGTCCCGTCCGCATCAGCCTCCCGCTCCCGTGGATCTACCGCTGACCGCCACGTCACCCGATGACGTCATGCTGACGTCATCCGACCCGGGCCCCCTTGGTGACGTCATGCTGACGTCATCCATAAAGCGCGCCAAAAAGAGCTAAAAGCCATATTTTTACAAATTTTTCAGTTTTTTCGTAATTTTCGGGAAATTACTGTGCAAACCTGCTGCATGCAAATTCACGACGCCGGTTCACCAGCTAAACTACAAACTTCCTCGACGCACCCGACGCTCCAAAACCAGCTGCACTCTCCAGTACAGTCCTCTGTTACCAGGTATTTCGACCTTCTCCCCTGTGAACTGGTTTTTCATGAATTTACTGTAAAAACCGCCATTAGAAGCCATTAAACCTGAAGTTTCCACCAGCAAACCAACTTCACCCTGCCCAATTAACCGTGCAGAATCAAAATTCAACGGTGGGAACCGCTAAGAATTGCGGTTTTACTGAGAAACCTACCCTGAGTCGCGCAACCGCGGTCTCCTGTGCAAAATCCTAAAACTAGTTTCGAAGGCCTTCCTTCTTCTCAGAACCCTGCCAAAGGCCCGGCATTGCTGTCCTAAGAGTTCGCCAATCTTGACAAACTCGGTCCCTATTGGAATTTCACTATTTCAGAGCCGCATTGTATAAAAAAACATGGAGACCCCAGAAATACTCAATGTCACTCCTTTAAATGCTCCTCAGAGGGAGCTGGACTGGCAGGACTTGGCAGACTTGGATTATCAGATTTCAGAAGCCTCCAGGGAAAGGACTACCCCTCATCTTCAACTGTTAAATGAGTTCAGGACCAAGCACAGGGATGGGACTGATATCCTGGGTATTTGGGAGTCTGCCCCGCCACTTTTCAAGATGCCTTCATGTTTACAGTTTCCTGATCTTATCCATCTTTGTGCCAGTCAATATGAGCCATCACAGAGGGCAGTAGTGAACCATGAGGGTGAAGTAGTATTCTATACCACCCCTCAGGCCATCAGAGACATGGTTCAGTTCAAAACTGACAAGCCAATGGTTCCCTTATCTCTGCTGGATTTAATTAACCAAGGGCAAAAGACATTGACAGAGGCAGAAATCCTCAGGTTTAACCAATTATTCATTGACAAATCAGATAGAGTATTGCACCCTCCTATTTTTGATGGATACCTAAACCTACTTGGACTAGATTTGGCCCATATGGTGAGCGCGGTCCTGGGTTACAAATCAACAGAATTTATAGAAGAGACCGTGCTGGTCATGATGTTAAGGTTTGCCCCTGGGAGGGCCCCCATCTGCTACAACTATGCTACATATATATCAGATAAAATCCATGAACAATTCTTGCATTTACCAAGAGAAAGGATGTTCAGGTACTCTTCATACATTTTTCATCTCATCCTATATCACCAATATGATAAATTCTCCTTTGAGATGAAGAGGACAGATGCAGCAGGTAAACCAAGGTCAGTTGTATACTGGAGCTCCATCTTCCACAAAAGCTCTCCATACACATACTGTGAGTTCATAGACTCATTTATACACCCAGCCATGTCCCTACTCTTGAAAGAGTCTCCTCCTAGACTCACTGAGGACATGAAAAGGATATTACAACTATCCACGGCCTACAGTATAGGGGACTGGTATTTTTACCAACATCACACAGTAATCAGGATGTATGGGTGTGAGTTGAAACCTTTCAAGCTACCCCGGTTTGTGCCTATGAGGCTCTTCGCCCTGGAGTATTTTAGACAGTTTGCCTATGTGGATTTGGTCCATTTTTCAGGAAAAGGTAAGAAAGCCCAACTCAAAGTAAAAAATCAGCTCGGGCACATTGTATTAAATAGAAGAGAAGGATGGAAAGAGGCAGAGAGAATGCTGGAAAACCTAGGCCTAACATATAGCTTCCTATGGAAACCTTATGATCCTAATGGATTCATATCCAAAAGGAGATTGAAGTATAAACTTTCCAGTTATGAGCATCACAACATGATCCTCATAACAAGGCATGCAAACCAGCCAAAGTGGCAAAAGAACACCCTAGTAGAGCCCCTAACACAAGAAGAACTAAATGAAAGGGCTAAGAGACATTTATTGAAAATGGCTGACTTGGAGTGTCCTTCACAGGTGTCTACCTTGCCTGGTCCTCAGACAACAGTGCCATCATCCTCAACTGCAACACAAGGAAAGGCAGCAGAAACTTCAAAGCAAGGCCAGGACAAAGGGAAAGAAAAAATTATGGAAGAAACAGAGGGCCAGCAGGAGCAGCAGCAAGATCAGCATCAAACTGATCAGCAGGATCAGGAGAGGCAACAGGAAGGAGGCCAGCCAGACATTCAAGAGAAAACAACTAGTATGGCCCCTCCCAAAACAGACTTTAGGGTTGACCCTTCACTCCTCCGCACCCCTCTAAGGGAAGATATCAGCAGAAAAAGGGAGAGGGAGACCCCTCTTACAGAAGGGTCAGAGAAAAGGCAGAGACTAAATCCTTTTGGAGAAGAGGAAATGCATAGTATTGAGACCTCTGCCAGCTCAATACAACAGGAACAAGACAGAACCGCACTCGGGGAGGTCAGCTCCTCAGGGCAAGGCAAAAGTAGAGCTGAAAGCATCAAAGACTTCTTCAGAGATGCTAAGAGAAGGAGTGAGCCACTGAAAACAAAGCTATACAATTATCTTTTAAACATGGCTCCACCAAATCAGCAGAGGCTTATGTCTGCATATGATGTACAAGAAGCTAAATTGACTTTGAGTCACTTTACCCCCACAGAGCAGCGACCTCAATCAACTGCTGACTATATAAGGACAAACCTAGAGGTCCTTGCAAAAGACATCCACCCAATGGACCAAATCGAACTTCATAAACAAACAGGTGAGATGGTATATGCTTCCCTAGCAGACAAGACCTTGGTGAACTACAAGTTACAGGACAGTTTGAACAATACAGCTTCACAGCTTGAATTGGAAAGAGCATCCTCTCAAGCCAAAGATAACAGAATCAAAGCCTTGGAAGACATCATCATAGAATTTGGGCATGATCCCAATGACATCAAGGCCATTCAGGAAGTCCTCAAATTAAGGGATGCAGATTTAGCTGCAATCAAAAAGAGGATGAAAATCCCACCAACAATTCATCCACAGACCGATGAAGTTGCTCAGCAAAGGAGAGACAAGGACATCACTAACCTACTGATGACCTTGTACAAAGAACTGGTGGAGACCCAACAAAGACTGCTGGAGACTGAAAATACTTTAGAAGCTACTGTACAGAAGGGAGAACAAGGGCAGTCTTCTAAACCAGCCACAGAAATAATAAACCTTGAGGAGACCCCTAAAGAGGACGTCCCTCCAAAGCAGGACATCCCTCCAAAGGAGGTAACAGAAACAAAGCAGGCAGAAGAAACAGTTCCAGCCACAACAACTCCTGCTACAACAGAAATGTCTGCAAAAGAGCCAGCCACTGTAGCACCACCAAAAGAACAAACCGAGAGCCCAGAAATGCAGAAGCTAAGGCAGGAAATACAAGCGCTGGAAGCTCAAATGATAGAGCTGAATAAAGCCAAGGAAACTCTGGCTAAAATAGAGGAAAAATATGACAAATCCAAGCAGAACGTGGCTGAAAGGGAAAGGGAAGTCAAAGCCCTGAAAAAGACTATTGCAGAGTTGGAAAAGCAACTCAATTTTGACAAAATAACAGCAGAAGTCAAGCAGGTCATATGGACTGCTATTGGCCAAGCAGTCACCAACCAATGGGAGTACATTGTTGCCATGTATGAGCAGATAGGACTCATTGGCAAAGCGAAGAAAGAGCTATACAGGGCAAGAAATGACCTAGGCAATATGGCAGACCTTGCCCCAAAGATGATAGAAGTCCTGAATTATAGGAATAGTTCTCAGCTGATCCAGATGGGAATTGCTAACAGAACTGAAACAATTTCCATAATCAAGAGGACTACAACAATGAAGAACCTCATTCAAACATTGGACAGAAGGGTACATGACATGCAAGCAGATATAACCAAGTTCCAGAATAGGTTCACAGCACTGCAAGACAAAGGGCTCCCCAGTCTAGAAGAATCAGGAAAGCTTCTCTCTTATGAGAAGTATATCAAAAGACTAAGCACCTTTTCAACCATGCAGATTTCTGAGGCTTCTGGGTCATCCGCAGCAGGCCCATTAACAGGACAAGCTCTGTTTAATAAATTAGACAATTTGTTTTTTATTAAAAATGAGGTAGCACATTTGTTTGATAAACCTCCCGATTTTTATAAGTATACTGAAGCTGATGAGACAGTTGGGTTAATTTTAAAGCAGCAGCTTCCTCACCCAGATAATTGGCAGGACTTGATAAGACTACTTTTGAATCAGGGGTGAAAAAGAAGACGATTTTCGTGGCAATACAGTCAATATTACACTTACAGGTGGGCAAAGACACGACAGAAAGCATAAAGACAATGAGCCAGCTCAGCACAGGTACTCAGCATCGACAACGACATCAGCAGGTACAGAGGGCAGATTCAAGAAAGATACAGAAAATCAGAGACAGTAAGGCACTTTAATGCTTCATTCATGAAGAGCAGCGCAGATTAAAGTCCACAGTATTCAAAGGGCAAAAACCATTCTGACAGTATTTAAAAGCTTTTACTATCATTTATATTTGCAATAACTTCTCATCTGCTTTATCTATACAGGTGTAATAGATATTTTTTTCCTCAGATGAGCTCATTCCTGAGATTTTTTTGTAGACATTTTCTATATATTCCCCCTGGCGTTTTTTGAGAGAGGTTGGACTCCGGATGTAAGATTTTTCTTTTTTGGAGATAGTCTCTGCTACTCTGATATTGTAAATTTCACAGACAGATTAATACAAAGGCAGTGGGATTTCTTCAACGAGGTGTTCTCTCTTGGTCTCTTGATGATGTGTGGCTTGAAGTTGCAGGATTCCTGTTCATCACATGACTCAATAAGTTTTCTAATGGCTCAGTATGTTATGAATGTTTCCAGTTATTCCATATGTTGTTCATAGTTCCTGTCTCTCATGTTTCCTCTGTGTTCAAAACTCTAGACAGTAAAGAAAAAGGATAGCTCCAGGATTTAGTTATTCACTACCCTGAGCTCAATCTGAACTGCCTCGTATGTTTTCTTTTGCTAAGTGTTTAAAGTGTAATTCTTGAATGCTACCTTTAAACCATATCCCTGCTGTGCATTGTTGTTTTAAGAATTCAAGTGATTGCTCTTAGATAACATGCCTTTTCACAAATATACAGCCTAAAGTAACGAAATCTTCATTGCTCATTACTAGTTGTATATGCATCACAATCAAAATTTCACAGTTTGTTCCATGAAATGCACACAGGCCCTATAGCTTTTTCTCCTCGCCTAAATCAAGATTTCAAGAGAAACACTCCTAGACCCCATTGCCCAACAGATTAATCATCTAATTTGGTATACTTTAGAGGAAACAGAAGCATCCTCCCAACCAAATACACAAAAAACAACCCAAAACTCAACTCACAACTAGCCTAAAAACCTCACTGAAAGCAGTGATAAACCTAATAGAGAGAGCCCTCTCTGACTGCAGCTGGGCTAGAAGCTGCAGCCCAAAGTTGGTTAGTGGTTACCCCGGCCGTATCCTCTTGGGAGTCAAAGAGGACAACCTGGGTGTTAACATAAATGGCGACTCCGCTGGGGAACTGCTGGATATAAAGCCCAAAACCTGTCAAGAAATCATGTTCACAGTCTGACAATCAGTTAAGACTCCTCTAAGCTGCTCCTATACAAATACTTGTAGCCTTAAGGAAGAGCTGAACCAGGCCTCTTTCACACATCACAGATGCACAGGGTTTTAGAGTTCCAGACCGGTTCCTGTTCAGCAAAACTTTCATTAAATACTACAGGACTAATTTAGAAACTGGCTCCCAAAAAGAACCTAAGGTACACAAGGAATAACACCGATCCCAACCCTCCCACTATCTTCGAAAATCCCAATACCATCCCCAGATTTATTAGGAACCAGCAACTGCAAGATTATCTTACTGGCACCAGTCAAGAACCAGAACTTCCTGACTCAATCCCCACACCAGTTAAGGTCATGTTCCGGTCCAATCCTAATTCCCCTAGTTCACCATCAACATCCCTAAGTTCCCCAAACATCCCCTCTTCTCCCACACAAGTTCTCTTCCCCCACACTGTTACAACTTCTCTACCTTTAAACCCTGTGATACCTGGTGTTCCTATTGTCCCAGTTTTTCAAATTAATCCCCAAAATCCAGCAAATATGGCCAGATATGCACCTCTCCAACTGCCTGCCAATCCAG
>APFE031367175.1:14499-46740 GCA_000404065.3 Pinus taeda
GATCCTTGCCATCAAACTTCCTCATATCAATTTTTGGAATATGGTGGGTCTTTGATCCAACATTAGAGTCTATGGAATAATGATTAACATTCCTTTTGTTCTCATCATGAGTTTCCTTTACTACCCTTTCACCATTAGTAAGCATTTCTTGTAGAAACTTTATCAAATTTGTCTTCAAATCTTCCATGCCTATCTTCAAATCTATCTTCAAATCGTCCAGATTAGCTTCCACATCATTCATCTTAGCTTCTACCCCTTTCTTTAAACCATCCATATTAGCTTCTACATCTTTCTTTAAACCATCTAGCTTAGATTCTGTTACTTTTTGTGCAAGTGACACTTATTGCACTTGGTCTCGTAATTTTGATATATCATGTTGCATTTATTCTTACTCTTCATTAGTCATGCTAGAGCTTTCAGGTTGCTTGCTAGGTGTTTGAATTTGCTTTCTTTAGGGAATGAATTGCCAATAATAATGCTTTACTATGCCCTTTGAATTCTGTTAAACTAATGTTTCAAACGAAGCTTATGCAAAAATTAAAAAAAAACTACACACCTTCTTTCACTTTGTAGGAGATTAATATTGAATCTGATGTATTTCTATAATTGCATCATCTAGTTCTGAAATTGTGACTTGCAGTAGCCCTCTACGTCCTCTTTCCAATGCCACTAGTCTGATCCAAATTGGATTCTCCAAGGAAGAGTTATGCCAAATCTCCCATAGTGACCTGATTATAAACTAGTTTAGTAGAGCTAACTTGTACGACGTGCCACATATCACAGTTTCGACCTTTGGCTCTGAAAAATATACAGGAAACTAGAATCTGTCCTCTTTCTTTACCTTCTTACGAAATTTCAATTCGATACCTAGAGAGAAAGTTATGATGATTTTCCCTATGTCACCTGTTTGGAATGTGACTTAGGAGTGTGCAAAAAGACCAACTTCCTCAGATCATATCTTTGCAAATATAGCGCAAAAGGCTCTGAAATGTAGACCCGAGGTTTAGTCTGATTTCGTCTCAAATGGGTTTTTCTTTTTTCTTTTGAAACATCGCAAAAAAAGGTTATAGTGAAAATGCCACTATGACCTATTTGGAGCAGAGAAACCCTAGAATCGAAAGCTCTCATACCAGATGTTATGAAACCAGCTCACAAAAAGTTAGAAAAGATAGATCAATGCCTTAGAATTTAGCCTCTTCGAGGGGGTAACCTCCTTTACATTACACAAATGAACAATTCTTCGATGATTCACTTGACAAAGCCTCCTTTCTATATATAGGAGTCTAAGGAGCCACAATATAACCCAGCCAACCTAACAATAATAATATAAAGTCACAAAAATAACAATAGAGGGATTCTATGGGGCAAAATAATAACAATATCGGGACAATAGGGGGACAACAATATTAATAAGGGATACAACTACAATAGTAATGGGGTATTCACTAGTATTATAGGGACCTAACAGAGTCCTCTTCAAAAGGATACTATTAGTTTTTTTATTTATTTAAAGAGTTAAAAAAAATCTTATTATGACATATTTTTTTCCAAATGTAATTGAAATATTACCGCCGCCAACTTCAAAAAATAATGACAAATATAATTTTTCATTAGAAAATTAATATGAAAAATTTATTCTTTTTGTTTAGATCATATATATATATATATATATATATATATATATATATATATTATATTATATATATAGACCACCACACACACACACACACATTTTAGACAGGCTAGGTATGGTACGTGAAACACATACCTCTTACATTTTGAAAAAAATTGCAAGGACATATATTGCATTTAATGGAAAAATGAGAGATTATACACACTAAATGTTTTTGCAAATAATGTCATTAGGAAAAAAACATAATACTCTAAATATTGTCTTTTTACTCGAAAACGAAATTCATAATGCTTATATGAATTTTGAGGGTTGCAATTCGATTAAAGAGAAAAAACTGAAATTTTGTCGCCACATTTGGCCCAAAAGGGTAACCCATCTTCATGATTTCACCAACAAGTTGTAAAAATTGATTTAATAACAAAAAATAACTTAAGAGGCATGAATATGAAGTTTGTTTTCATTAAAGTAAATATAGTCAAAGCTGAATTTTTTTTAATCTGGAGTGATAAAAAAATAATATTATAATACTTATATTATTATAATAAATTATATTATTATTATTTTTTTAAATGAATCATAATTATTATTTTAGTATATATAAATTTAGTTATATTATATGGATATAAAAAAATCTAAAGATAAAAGAATTAGAAAAAAATATTATTAATGAATTTGTGTTTAACTTTTAACAATGATTTTAAAAATACACAAATCAACATTTAAATTATCAAGAAAGAGATAATAAAATATAATTTTAATTTTAAACCTTCAATACAATATTATTTGTTTAATGGTACAAATGTTCATTTTCATTTTACAATGCAATATAATGGCCCCATTTTCCTAATTTTCATGTGTATAAATCTATGTAATGTGTAAATTGTGGAATAAATGACTTATAATTTTAATTTAGTTTTATATGTGAATATGACTAAACATGCGAACTAAATAATTTCGATTTTGTTTGATTTTCCAAATACAATTGAAAGATATATATCTTTAAATATTGTTGGCATTGATGTTATGATGTAATGTTGTTGGTTGGCATTCATCACTGCAAGAAAAAAGGACATTGTTGAGGGGCAAAAAATGTCACCATAAGCTCATTGGTGACAATCAAAAGAGCCTTCATCACCAAAACTTAATGTCACCAAAGGTTGCGTCACCAAAAGTATAGGTGTTGTAGTGACATTCAAAGTTCCTCACCAATAATGATTTATAATTACAGATAGTGACTGTTACCATTTCATATGAGCAATGGTGATAGACCATAGCCTCCATCACCAAAAACGGAACGTCACCAAAGGTGTCGTCACCAAAAATATAGTTGTTGTAGTGACATTCAAAGTCCGTCACCAATAATGATTTGTAATGATGGATAGTGACCAACACCATTTCATATAAGCAATGGTGATAGACCATATCCTTCGTCACCAAAACCTAAACGTCACCAAAGGTGGCGTCACCAAAAGTATAAGTGATATTGTGACATTCAAAGTCCATCATGAATATTGATTATAATTATAGATAGTGCCCGTCACCATTTCATATGAATAATGATTTATTGTGATGGATCTTTCATGGCCGTCACTATTGGTACATATATATGGTGACGTTCATTGACCGTCACCAAAAGACGCATTGTTAGAAGTATAGATGTTGTGGTGAAATTCAAGGTCTCTCACGAATAATGACTATAATGACGGACAATGACCATCACCATTTCATTTCAACAACAATGATTTATGGTTACGAACCTTTGAGGTTCATCATGATTGATGCATATATATGGTGGCGTTCGTTGACCATCACCATTTCATATTTTGGTGAGGGTCAAAAAATGTCACGAAAGCTCATTGGTGATGGTCAAAAAAGCCTTTGTCACCAAAAAATGATTGTTTTCATTCCATATGGATGTCAGGGCACAATGGAATCGAACCACCAACCTTTTGCTTGTAAAGAAGGTGCTATCCCATTGAGCTAGCACCCTTTAAAGAATTAGAATTTTAAAAATTAGACCTTGAAATTTCATAAATTGTAAATTCTACAACTTTCAATAAATTAAAGTCTTGAAAATATTTTACTAAACAAGCAAAGAAACATCAAAGTTGTAGGTCCCTACCTAATGGTTATGGAAGTTATGAAAAGTGGGTGGAGAGAAAAATAATTATGTATAAGAGAATCAATATGTTCAGTTGAATACTCAATTAGAATTGAAACTCTGGAGACATTTATATAAATTACCTATAACTAACAAATGCACCAAATATTGCAAAGGAAATGTCATAAGTGGATGGCATATGGAAGAAGAACATTGATGAAGACAGATGCAATATGTTATAGGTTGACTGAAAGAAAAATCTCAATGTTGTTGTTTGGTGTTTAGATATCTGAATGATATATAAACTTCTCTAAAAATGTAACATGGATCTCCATAAACCATGAACCACATATGATAATATATATATATATATATATTATATATATATATATTATTATATATATAATTATTATATATATTATATATAATATATATATTAATTATATGATATATATATATTTCCTTACATAAACTAACATACAATTGGAATTTCATAGTCTGCACTCAAAACATGACAACGACTAGCAAATAAAAGAAATTGAGTTACACTAAAAGCAAGAGCTTCACCTTAATTATTTATTCGTTTATGTTTATTTCAATTTGACTCGTGACATTCTCTATCTAACAATGAATCAAAATAATCACTAGTATTAAATTCATCCGACATGGACTTTGGTTATCCCACTGACATCTGTATTTCTGTTGCCATGCCTGAAAACCATGGAGTTTCTTGACGATAGTATAATAAGATGCGTGTTTTCTACTCAAGAACACATTTCTTATTAATTATTATTACCTGATAGAAACATAGAGACAACCCAATATCAGCGTACACAAAATCCCCTATCAAAATATAATCATAACTTAGAAAAGAAGTCTAGAAGATGTTCTTAATTAATAAATTTTTTATTTGAAAACACTATTTCTTTAGATTTAAAAAATACTATGTTGTACGAATCTTTTGTCTATTTATTTAGGCAATTACATCATAGCATATGTCACATAGCATCACCCTACAGTACCTAAGTAAAAAGACAAATTTGCTCAAGAAAAAAATTAGAAAAGAGCTTTGAAAACTATAAGTTTGTCATCATGCAAGTTGTGCAGGCTATGCAAGTAGCCATTATTTCAAAATGGTTGATGTTTCATCCCTAATAGTTTTTGTGACAACCACAATGAGTTAATCAATATAGCATCTAATTATGTATTCCAGTGTGTAAGATTATAGCAACAACAAGGTTTATTTCCCAATATTTGATCTATCATTAGGCAATCATTGTTATGGTGTTGGGACTATCATACTATATTATGGTTCTTATAATATATTTACATTTAGTAACTCTAACTATATTAAATATGATTGTTATGTAGTAGTGTGGAGTGGCAATTATAGGGTAGAACTGTAACCTGCACTCTAGGATTATGAAAATCATCCATAGCTCCAGCAAGTGTAGGAAAACTTGGTGATGATATCTGTATTACAAATATGGGCCTTGTTCAATGCTTTTTAGCATCACCTATTTGTAGATTAGAAAAAATAAAAATAAACATTAATACCATGCACATTGTTCCACTTTTAAATGCCACAACAAAGTATATAAAGCCAATATTAAAATATGCAATGTCCTATCTCAGAAATAAAAATATTTGAATATGTTATTTAGGAAAAACGAAATCCATATAATTATGACAAAGAATGAAAGGATATCTATGGATTTCCTGCAAATTTTTTCATTGAACATAAATAGAATTGTTGACCACATTTACTGAAATCATTTCAGGCAAATTACTCATCAAACTAGTCCTAATTTATAGTGGTTGTTTGAAGAATCAATAGTCGTTTGAATCATCATATTATCCTATTTGTGAAGTTAAATAAGGGGAATTGTTATTTCATAAATCAATGAATATTCCAACATTGTTATGAAATTCAATTTACCATGTGTTTTATTGAAACCCTAACTTAGGATTGCATACCAAGTGCAATACAAAGAAAGGGATGCTACACAAGGATCTCCTTTTATCATATTCTATCAAATTTGTTTGAAGCATTACCATGTTTTGGGAAATTTATTTTACTCTATTAATTTCATTCACATGATTACCATGCTTTTATAAATTAGAATATTTCAATATCTAATTTAGACATAAGCAAATAAATAAAGTTATGACAAACAATGGACGGATCTCCTTTCTCCTACAAATTCTTTCTTCTGAAACAAAATTGTTGGGCACATTTATTGGAACCATGTTGAGCATATTAGAGTGTCTACAAAAATTTAAATTACCAATAAAAGGATCCATTTTTTTCACATTCTATTAGATTCATTAGTAGCATTACCATGTTTTGGAAAATATATTTTATTATATTAATTTCATTTGCAGGATCACTATGTTCTTAGGCATGTGAGAATCTTTGCGAAAATGTTGTATTGAGAAAGGGTTTTATAGACTATATTGCCAAGTATAGCTTGGTTTATAAGTATAGTTTGTTTTATAAGTATATCTTATTGGAATATTCTATAGCCTACTATAGGAAGGAGACTAGTTACCCTATTGTGATCTTCTATGCCTACACTAGTTTTATAGGCTAGTATTTCTATATAATCCTTTTATTCACCAACTATTAAGATGATCCCTATTGTGATATCCATCTATTTTCCTTATACTCATGAGCACCTTTTACTCGAGACAAAAAAACACATTCTTGGATGAACCCTATAGATTGGATACTCTCCTTAGCGAAGGTAGAGCTAGAGGCTTGCAGTATTTGGCTCTTCTATTTCTACTATACTATAGTATTTTAATAGAGAGTTAGCTCATATGGGCTTATTATTTCTATCAGTTTCATTGCTCTACTACATAATTCATTAACTCTATTCCAAATCACAACAAGAAAGGAAGCACTTAGTTTTACTCAAGTGTATCAAAGGAATACAAGCAAGTAGTCAACACAAGGGGGTTTTAGTCAATATTTTTACTGCTCAGAAACATAGATGAGGAATCTATCAAGAAACCTGCACATTGGATTTTTTATGTGGTAAACCATCGTAAATGTAGTTATTTATACGTATTGGAAGGTACGTAGGGTCTTGGAAGCAATTAGATTTTTTAGAGGTAATCATTCTACATAATCCAAGTAAGTTTTAGATATTTACTCAATAATATTTAGTTTATTTCCTCCATCGGTCCTTCCTACAATAGGGTAGGCAGATACTAAGGGAAGGCTTGTAGGTAATTCTTTTGCCAAGGTAAGGTCAGGTGGGCCCAGGCGATCATTTCATTGAGCATTAGGGGCTTTCACATTCCATCAGGGGCAAATTTATACTCGGTAAGAACATATCATATATGTGCACAAGAACGAGATGAACTAAGGTAAATTATATTCATTAACTATCTAAGGTATATAAGCCTTGCGAGAATAACACCTTGGGCAAGCTAAAATCAAAGACATTACAATATTCAAGGGTGTATCATGGGGTGAAACGTTGCGATAGAAGTTATTTTCTGTAATTTCATCATCGATTGACTTGCTCCTATATATATTAAGGACAACATAGACAACATTAAGGAAGGCATAATGACCTGTATCTTTCCAATCCTTTAGATAGATTAGAAGGTAGATTTTCCTGATTCACTGTGGACTCGGGATATCACTATTTTTATTCTCACCTAGGAAAGCACTCACTTAAATCATATTTTAAGGTAGAGAATACACATACAATAACATACTAGAGATCTCAACCCATCCTTATTAACTAAGGTGGAGAATACTAGGGATTAGTTATCAGGTGCCTCTCTTTCCTAAATATATATAGATGCATATTGAAATAGAAAGGCTAGGCCTTCAAGGTCACCACACTCTCTACTTCTTAGATAATATAACAAGATGATACCTCTAGGTAGTGTCTCTAGTTGTGAAGCGTTATTCCTAGAGGTAGGGACCTTTATTCATGGATTCCCTTCTTGCGGACTATGTACCTTCTCCTATTCATATTCCTCTTGTAGACCGAGCACCTTCTCCTATTTTTCTTCCTCCTATCCTATTGTTATTATTAATGAGTTATTCAAGGGGTCTCGTGAGGCATGGGTAAAGGGCAGACTTACTAACATAGTATAAATGATAGCCCTAACTAAACTAAGTGTTTGCAGAATCACTAACATATTCATATATATATATATATATATATATATATATATATATTATATATATATATATATATATATATATATATATATATATATATATGAGGCAGGATTGAATTATATTGACGAGATCTTAGTGTCAATGCCTTACTCTATATTGTTTACTCCATCCTTAAGACCTTGGATATATATATATATATATATATATATATATATATATATATATATATATATATATATATATATATATAATATATATATATATATATATATATATTATATATACTTTATTCTCTAACATAAGATACGGTAGCCCCTTCTTAACTACCTATAGTTAAGGCTCTATACTTGGACATTTTAAGTCCCTAGTTCTTCATAAGGTTATGTAGACTTATTAAGTGCCTCTATAAGTGAGGGTGTCTTCTAGGTTAGATGGTATTACTGTACAATCCTTAAGGAAAGGAAAGGAAGCGTTAAGCTTTCTTGACCAACAGGAGAGGAAGATAAACTTGTTTTGGGGGAGAGCGTTGTGTGTCCTTTGCAGTGGACTTAGCAATGTTCTTCTTGTCTAGGATCCGACAATCATCTTCATGGTGGGTGTCAATGTTACGATAATAGCACTATAGCTTGGGATCAATGTCATAAGTTGGGGCCTAAACGTTTTGTCTGGGGGAAGAAGAATCATGTTGGGATGATTTATTGACATCCTCCTTCCAAAGATCATGACACTTGGTAGTTATGTGCAGGGTAATAATTTGGATTCCTTTTTAGCTGTCAACAATTCTTTTTTTTACGTTTTGGGTCTTTAAGCTTCCAATCAAAGAACGTTATGCCTAAAATTTTACCCTTCATGAATGATGTTTCAGTAATAAATTAACCCTTCACAAATCATGCTTTAAAAAAAAATTAAAAAAAAAAACTCCAAACATTAACAAAGTTGAAGCATTGATGAGCTATCGATCATAGCTGTTTACCTTGAATGACTATGTACTTGTTAGGATTCATTTGTGTATGTTGTTTTAAAAAAAGACTACTCACAGTGTGTATGAGGTTGCTCTAGTATGTGTTTGGAGCTTTAGGGGTTTTAAACTTGGGATCTATTATCAAAAAAACTGTTGAATGAGATTCACTTTAGATCTAATGAGACTTTCAATTTAGATTTAATGATATTTTCACATAATACATTGCTGGAAACGTAGTCATGACAAGAATACACTTGAGGAGCCCTCAAAGACATTTCTTGGTTGTTAACGAATAGCATGAACATCTCTCAGAGGTGGTGGGTTAGTACCTTGGAAGGGAAGGGAGGCGGATTCCACCCATGTTCTTCTTCTTGAAAAAGATCTAAATAGATTTTTAATTTTAAATTGATGTGATCTATCTAGTGGAAATTTTTTGATGGTTATTTATCTTCCTTTAATTTCATTTAATATATTGATTTGTAAGAGAGACTTAGAAAATAGTTATACTTAGAAAAATAATTTTCTAAATATAACACCAAATTTTTTTATGCCAATTGTCCTAAATTACAAAATGCTACTGTTCCAATCTTCCTCATAAAAATCTCATATTCGAACATCCATCAAACTATAGTGAAAAACATAAGTAGTGAAATTAACTAACTTGTCTAAATTAACCCCTCTAAATCTCACTAGGGCAACTAAATACTTACCCATCACATTTTTTTGTTTCAAATTTTGTTTAAGAGTAACATTTCAAAAAATTTCCTCACCCTCAATTACACTCCACATGCAAAGAATACAATCCTTGACCAAAGGAACAAGAAATTGGAATCCTTACATTCCACATGAAAAAAATCCAGGCCTTAACGAAAGTAACCAAAAATTGGCATCCTTTAACAAGTAATAATAGGTTTTCATAAAAAAATAGAGTGTCGAAAATAAGTTTGGCAGGTTTTAGTAGACATCACCAAAAATGGTCAATTAAACAATTTAACCATAAAATGTCATAGGACAGGAAAAATTCCCATCAAATTCCAACCCTTGTTACGTAAGCCTCAAGTTTATAGTACACATATCACTTTTCTCCCTTGGGAGAAGTGGATCAATCATTATTGTTAATTGTTACATGATAACTTGTTGAGATGGCAACCTTTGAGATTAGCCAAGCCTTGCATAAGGTGAAGACCCACACATTTATTCCTTGAGGAGCCACGTAAGGTGCGAGAGCAAGCTCTTTCTTATTGGATTGGGAGGTAATAGACTATGAAACATCATATGGGAGGTTATAAGAATCTCCTAAGAGGGTTATAACGTTCCTAAAAATTCATTTCTTATGTCTTCAAAACAAGCCTCAATGTGGGAAATGAGTTGCTCACATATTTGACATGCAGGGTCATGTTGCATATGCGCTTGCATAAGACACATTGAAAGTTCATGTTCACCTGACTTGAGGAAGGTAAAATGGTCCTATGATACACTTGGCTCACACTAGCACCATGTGTCAAGTTGGAAGGAGGGGCTGCAAAACCTCTAGGATGCACTTAACTCATGATAACAAAGGAGCGGGTCATATGTTTCAAGGTTGGGGTTACAACATTGAAGGAAACACTTTACTATAAGGTTGAATTGGGTATCCCTGTACCAACTAAAGAATGCAATAAAGTGGAGAATGAACCAAATCAATATTTGTGAGTTAACCAAATGAACTCTTGCAATCTATTAATGATTGTGACCTTCAGGAGAAAAATAAGAATGAATCAACTTTTGAAAATTTTATTAAAATGAAGAACCATTTCTTTCTTTCTTCTTTCTCCACACCCATGTGACCAGCCATTAGGTCTCCAGATTCATTCACTTAGGATTTAAATCGTGATAGATATTTATTGGATATTGGTTGCCATGGGGGTCCTTTCTAGCTGACCAACTAACCTCCCATAGTGGCTACATATATCGACTTCATTGTATGTATTTTTAAAATCGACAATAGTTCAAACTTCACTAAAAGGAACATGCAACTGATTCCATGAAGCAGAAAACACAACTAGTATGCATGAGAAGGGAAGGGAGGGCCCTGCGTTTCCCAAATCAGAGCTCAGTAGGGATATATATGGATTCACAATTCGTCATCAGTGCTTATATAGATACAAAGAGTACAAGGAAATTTAGGACGAAGGGGAAGAGGAGAGGTTAGAAAGATGAAAGAATTTCTTAGAAACTTGCATTAATTCCACCCAAGAACCTCCCTCAGATACGGTAGCAAGTGAACAACATGGAAACACATTTAATAAAGTTCGAATCTAGTCCCAAATAAGGCATTCCCTTGTAGCTTTAAAACGATGGTTGAGTTTTGAAAAGAGTAGAACAACAACCTTGACAACACATAAGGATGTCAACCATGAGATCAATGATCGTTCATACATTAAACTTGATAGTCCAAATATATCCAAATCTAGTATTTCAAAAGATGATTCAGATGAAAGATTTTATTATGTGGAGGAGTCAGATTCTATCTTTGATGCATTCTCAATTAATAGTTCAAATCATAGTTACCAAGCTCGAATTTCGATTCGATTCGATACAAAAAAATTCGACTATGTAAAACTAAATACATAAAAAATTCGAGAGTATGTATCTTACCGGTATTAAAAAAGAGATTTTAAATACATTTTCAAAAATTAAAACTAAAAATCTTACTATTCAAAAACTCATACTCCTCAAAAATTGTTTTCAATCATATTATGGAAGTTGCAAATAAAATCAGATATTGAGATTAGTAGAAATAATTCATTCTCATTAAAATTGAATGAGATGGAATTGGGATTATTTCTACATGAACAAGACGAAAATAACTTGTTTCAAACCATTAGAGTATTTTTTGTTAATAAATCAATAAATAGTAGTTAAATAGATTGTTTCCTAATGATAGGTTATGAAGGATTTCCTAATAACTAAAAATAACAAAAAGATCAAGAGTGATTTGTCCAAAAGATCTAAAAAATACATAAGTTATTTCCCTACAAACATTCTGAGAGGCAAGAAATTGGATTCCAACAAATATTATTACAAAAAACAATTGATTACTATTCATCATACTTCACTACTCAATAGTGTTATATAAACAATATATATTTAAAAAAATACTTAAAAAAAATACTCTAATTTATAAAATAATCTCCACAAAAATTTTAAATATTTCACTCTCACGTTAAATTTTAATTACCAAACTACTCTATTTCATTTTTTACCTTATGTTTTCCATTTTTCTTTATTTAAATACATATCCTTTCACTTTGATAGTGACTTATTTTCTAAACTCCTTTGCTCTTTCCTTCTTCCATATTGTCAAGCTCCATACATTGGTTACCAGTCGAAATTATGTTTAGACAATGGGATATCCTTAAACAGTAATCAAAAGCCACAATGATAGTTGCTATCAAATATTGTATTTCCTCTAATCAATTAAAAATGGGTGAGGGAAATTTTACCAACTCTTTGGACTTGCAATTTTCAAATCGTTTGATTTTCAATTTTCGGATGAATCTATGACTGGTCGTGATGGAGGATTGCAAATATTTTGAAACGGGAAGGCTCCATAGACTGTTCTTCTAGCATTACGATATCAACCAAGAAGGTCTAACACTCGAACAGGAACATGCTCTGGATCTCGATTTGATCACGATGGAGGATAAATGGTCATGAAAGTTACGACTTGTAAAAAAATATAACATATTTAGTCAATGACCGTACTGAACTGAATTTTAGCGTATTATTGACCGAATGGAACCAAGCCACCAAATTTCCAAATTCTTCAGCCTGATTCAACCAAATTTGGTAAGTATGGTTTAAATAATGATTCTGCTACGAATTCATTTAGACCTGGAAGAGACTCATATACTTGGAGAGTAGAATTGGAATGTCTGGTACAAGAAGGTGTTCTCGTGGCTCTGATACGAGAGCTTTGACAAGCTTTTGTGGGAACAAAAGCTCAAGGTGGAGAAGATGGAAATTACAATGCATTGCTTGAAAAAGGAAACCATTTAAAGGACGAGAGAAATGAGATTCCCCAGATGCCAAGAACTGCAGTCTTCCTAAAACAATCATGATTGATAAATGGACAAACTAAATAGAGACGGATTTGCCTCAAACATTTCCAGGTCATCGAACAATGGGTGAAGATGGAAAAAATGCCTTGCGGTGATTTCTCTCTACATATGCATGTCACAATCCATCTGTTGGATATTGTCAGGCCGTGAATTTCCTTTTTGGGTTGTTGTTGTTGTTTTGGAATTGATATATGCATATTTGTATGTCAGTAGTCTAATGAAAAGACAAGAAATAGGAGATATGTTCCTTGTCTTCTTGCGAAAATTAGAATTGGCTTTCTTCCAAATTGAAAGTATGATTTGATTAGTCTATTTTGTTGGTACTACCAATTTTGTAATTGCAATAAATCGGTGGGATTTTTCACCCATTCAGGTTGGTTGGTGAGCCTAGCGATTGAAGACTATCTAGCTCAGTAGTGATGAAGTGGCTGGGTGAGAAAGATACCTAGGTGAGATGCCAATTGTCTTTGTCATCTAATTACCATTTTTCGTACCAAGGTCTGATGAATCCACTTCCTGCCCCTCTTGCTCATGGCAGGGCACTTCCACCTTGATTTACTGGTGCTTCTTTCTCACTCTATCAGTGCTTTTGTTTCACTCTGGATAATATTTTAGTGTTTAGTTGGGTTGTTCAGCCTTGACCCAACTTCCCGCTCATACTCTCTACCACTTCCCTACTCCCTGCATCCAGAATGGATTGGCATATCGGGATTGATGAGGTTAATTCCAAATATGGGTCAATTTGTTCTGCAATAAATAAATTCCAGGGCCTAGCACTTGCGCTAAAAGAGTTGTGTGTTATATGACACATTTGCTAATCTTGATGTGTGTTTCTAGAGTCAACTTTCTACATAAGAAAATATGAATAATGCAGATTTGGTGTGGGCATACCTTGGCATAGCCTTCTGCAATCTAGGTGAGAGGAATTATGATTTCTTCGTCGACTAGGTTCAGCCAAATATGCATGAAACAACTCATAGGCAGTGGGAACGATGGTACTTCCTCCCAAAGAAATAGCCAAAGTGATCCTAGAACTCTTAGTCAACACTATAATTGCTTGATTCACCAGAATCCTCATCTTCAATATTGACAGCATGGCAGGCAAGATCATCCTTGATATTAAGAAGCATTTTCATAAGAATTGCAAAAGGCCTGCCAATGAACTAAGGGAATGTGGGAAATATTTATGGGGTTGCACTCTGAGGCCCTTGCGAGGGTGATAATGAAATCCATGACAAGAGTTTGTGTTCCCTCTTCTGGAGTCTCCACCTTAGTGATCTATAGCATGCTTCCTCCAACTTTAACGATATTCCAATGGAGGAACGGTGGCTCAATGCCCACCAACTTGATAAACAACTGGAAATCTTATTGGGTCATGGCCACCTTATTCCCTATTGAATTTCTGAGAGTCATGTGAGGGATTAGGCCATAGCTGAATCTCTCATGGTCTTGTGGTGTCTTGATCATCTGGAAGAAGTTGGGCATGGTCGCGAGGGCAGCAATTTGAAGTTGGTCATGGTCGCTAGGGCATTGCCAATGGTGGCCATATGTATGTCTCATACCATGTGATTTTATACATCATGAGAATCATAGCCATAGCCCAAATTTCGATAAGCAGGCGTGATTGATGGACATGAACAAGCTTCATTCAGGTGCTTCTCCTAGACATGAATGAGCTTCATCCAGGTACTTATCCTTGCATACATTGAACAACACTTTGGCATGGCCTCTCTACTCATTGTATGGCCTCATGAGGTGCATTATCAACAATGAACATAGAAGAAGAGGGTTTTTATAAAAATCTCCTCCGGGCTTAAATCTATATGTTCATTTCTTGCTTGAATCTATTTAACCTTTTAATCCAACAACTTTAATTTTCATGAAACCTATATGCTAAGTTCCCACTTAATTTTTCTTTGTTTTGGGTTTGTTTTGGTTTTGTTTTCATTTTCTTGGTTTCAGTTTGGTCTTGGTCTTTTTGGTTGGTTTTAGTTTTTGTGGGTCGATTGTGTAAGCCCTAAAAAATTCCTCCATTCCACATCAAATGGGTTCGAGGGTCGGTCTAGGGAAAGTGGTAAAATTGGACTATTATTTTTAATTTAAATTAAGATTTTTCATAAAATATTCATTAAAGTAAGATTAAAGTAAGGAACGGAGATTATAGTATTGAACTAATAATTTTTAATTGAAATTTATAAATAAGATAAATAAAAGTAAATTATTTAAAATAATTAGTGGTAATTTATGTTAATGGACATAGAATAAATTTTATGACATGGTGTATTGTTAAAACACTTAGTGGTGTTAAGGTCACTAATCAGAACTTATGTAGGCAAAAATCTAGTCATGTTAAGGGTTACTGTGGCCCAACTCAAGTGTGATCCCCTCATGATTTTAATGGTTTAGATGCCCCTAGGTCTCTACTAATCAGGCCAAAAGTTAAGTGTGTAGTCATCTAAAGACTCACACAACTTAGCAAATTGAAAAATATTAGTGGTGATTTATACAGAAATTAATTTCACTAATTTAGATGTCTTTGGATTTTCAATAGTTAATCCACCTTTTTATTTTAAAAAATAGAAGTATTCAATCAATCAAAAATCTTTCTTGATTATGTTTTCAACTTAAAAGTATTTTTAATTTTTATATTGAAAATTGTGTTTAGTTGTCAAGCATTTAAATGGTATTACCAATTATGTTCAATGTTCATGTTAACATAGTAGAATGAAAGATGATTGATCTCTTAGAAGCACAAGAGGCCATGATTATGTGAAATACATGATAAACAATGTTATTAAAATATTTGAAAAAAGATAAAATAATATGCAGACAAATCAGAAGGGGTTAGGCTTCCTTACTCACGTTAAATGTCATAATCCTCCTATAAAGGATAACAAAGGAATTTACATCTCCAAACATACATATAACAAAAGGAAATGAACGAAATGAGGGAAAAGATAAATATAACTATGATATAAAAGATTCATTTGGTATTTGGTAAAAGGATATCAATCTCGCACATCACAAACATGATTGAAGCCTTCCTTTGCGGTGATAATTTAAGGAGAGGGTCAAACAAAGTGTGAAGAAAGTATGCTTCTCAACACTCAGATAAGCATGTGAGTGCAACATGTCACAATATGCTTTAATATTGTCCTTCGACTACTTACAAGCTTTGAAAATAGAATGCAACTTGTTGGCATAGGCTGGGTATCTATGAAACCCATCATAGAGTTTCTTGCTATGATAAACCATCAAATATCCATGGTGTGTGGACACTACATAAACAACATGGATGATTGGCTCATAGGGTCCCTTTTGTATGGCCATTCATCAATGAAAGCTACTTCCCCCATGGGATAGAAGTAAAAACTAATACCTTCAAATGTAGGAATAATGACGTCATAGATAATATTGTTTCCATAAAGAAGAGAACCAAAAATAGGCTCATGAATATGATAAATATCTATGGGAGATGTTGCAATGAAAGCAATAATAGATACAAAATTTGTGGTCAATCGGATAGGGACCTCCTCCTAACTCCTTTCCTTGAGTAAAGAAAAGTTTCATCAGCTACCAAAAAATCCAGTTGTGCATTGTTTACCATGGTTCACCACTTGAAACCATCTCTTGCCATATATAGGCAACCCATTCACCCTCGCAATAATGGCTTCTTAAACAAGAATGTGTTCCCCCAAAGCTAAGGACTTCTAGAAGGACCTTTCAAACTCCATGGAAACATTGTCATCGAATCCATAAATTTTTTAGAAGTAAACCAACTAGGGAGCCTCTCAAAAAAACTACATGGCTTCGAGACGACTATGAAGGCACCAGAAGCTGATGAGTCTCATCAATTTTCAATAGGAAAATGTAGTGTTTCATTTGGCACAACATAAGGGGAGGGGTTTTATTAGGGTTCCTGTTGGTGAACGGTCATGCTCCAATAAGGGATGGTGACCAAATATTCAAATCCAATCCCCAAAGCACCAAGATTAGGTATCAAGTTAGAAACCTTGCCTTGCATCAATTATTATTGTGGCTTGTGGAAGGATAATTTAGGGAGTTGAGCAACACCAATTCGTGGCAGCACTTAGAGAAGAGGATCATGGTAGCCAGAATCCTGAAGAAGGCATCCATTATTGTTGTGGCTTGTTGAAAGATAATTTGGGGATTTGAGCAACACAAATTCACAACGAAACTTGGAGAAGAGGATCATGTAAGCTAAAATTATGAAGAAGCCACAATTATTGGTATAGTGAACAAGCCTTCACGTACCTATTTCCCACTCTGTATTGATTATTTCTACAAGACTTGGCAAACTCCGCATTGATTCTTGCGAATGTGATCAAGCCACTTCTTATGTCACTTATATCAAGACACTATTAAGATTCAAGACACTTATTGAGGATGATGAATCTCAACAATGTCCTAAGGAAAAACCTCTTAGTATAATGCTTATCAATGTAAACATACCATTTTATCAAGTTGAACAACCTAACCCATGAATCCAATGCCTTAATAGTGATTCCCCACATTAGTTTCTTGTTTTTAGCAAGACTTAAGAATATATGAGAGAATACCCTAGAAATTACAAAAATACGAATGATCAAATTCGAAGAAGAATAAGTTACCACCATGATGTGATTAACCATCGAGTATCAATGAATAAATAAACAAGCACACACCTTGTTACTCTTGTCCACAACTGGGCCCATTGTAGATGTAATGTTTCCAATAGTAGTTAGATTTGTAGTAACCAAGTTTCTATTTGTGTCAAATAAGTGAGCTCTCAATGCTAAAAATAGATCCATGGTCATAAATAGTGACACAACAGAGAAAATTAAATTATGACAATATACTTTTGCAATCGCACTGTACCAATATTGGATTGTCTATCTTAGACTAATTCACCTACTTTTATGGTCATTTGTTGATCATTAACAAAATTATTTTCATTCTATTAACATGAAGGATAAAACAGATGATATATTGCAAGAAATATTGAAAGTTAACTATAAAATTACAAAATTTGAACCAATTTGTAGGAATTTTAAGCCCACAAATTAGAGTTGATCTCCTACCTTTTCCTGAAGGTTCAATGTGTTTATTTGCTTATTCAAGAATTTTGTTAGCAAATTCTATTGATTCATGGTGTACCTAATAAAATAAAAAAATATATCCTTAGATTGTCCCTTTTTAGATTTTAAGGAACTCATGAAAATTTCCAAATGATTATAGACAATGTTTTCCACACCTTCCAATCAAAACTGCCTAAATTTTTCATTAAATTTGGTGTAATATTTCCACTTATATCTTTGCTTGGAAAAATTTTAGAGCTAGACCCACTTAAAACTAAAGAAAATTCTAAACATTTCATGGTCTTCTTCGGAGTTTATGCTGAACCTATTGAAAGTAACATTGAAAAGACGAAAAAATGAAAACCACTTTTTAAAAATCAACAAGTTAGAATCAAATAGAGTCAATATTATAAGCTAGAATCAACTCACCTCAAATAGATTTTTCTCATACATTGTATCAAGCATACTTATGAGTGTTGGATTTACATCTACCAGAAATCCCTTAATATCCGTCAATGTAAAGTTTTTTTTTTTTTTTTTTGTAATATCTAAACTTATCTTTTAACACAAGATGATGACACACCTTCTGAAAATAAAAATCTCATTAACACAGTACCTGGAGCAACAAACACACATAAAATTCCAATAAGCTTGATCTTTGAATTTTTTGTAGCCGCAATACTAGATTGCAATCCAACATCCTTACAAAAATAAATTACATCCTAACATTCATAATACAGTAACAAATGTCAAACTCTTTAGACAAAAGGGCTCAAATGCAGGTTGTTTACACAAACACAAATATATCATAAATTAAAGCATACAAATAACAAGCCACAAAAATATGTTCTGAAAAAATGGATCGCCTTAAGTTTTATGTGTGAAACTCCAAAATCATCCACTGTAGTAACCATCCAAAGTAGATCTTCCCTCAAGAGTCATAACAAGAAACAACAATAGAAAATAGCATATGAAATACAAGTGGGAAAGTCCGTGAATGAATTTGACGAAAACATGCCATGGCCTTCATCTCTAATGCAAATGTCATGGATCATAATGATAAGCTCTTATTTTATAAACTAGATCATTGAAAGACTCTTGAACTACGATTCCCTCTGGTAGTGTTTTATTGTTTTCTTGAAGGAGGACACCAAAAATCTCTTTGGCCATTCTCTGTACCATAGATGTGCCATCTTCAAATCTCAATGAATTGAGAATTTGAATTAGTAGCATAAGCCATTACATAATGGGCAAACATGTTCAATTACTCCCTTTTACATAACCATAACTATAATCTGAAAGCAATATCACATGAGTTTCACTCACCAACAACTCTATATGTACATTAGGAAACTCAAAGCCGAGACTCGACCTAAGAAATCGGTTGAGCACAGTCTTCATCAATAGCTCAACCCATTAAAAGGTCAGGAAATAGACACTCAAGAAAAGCAGGTAACCTAAATTAAGAAAAAACTAGGTAACTTATTGATCGAAACCTAATATGATTTTTAGTAGGAGTTTTGACGGAATTTGAATTTTTATATCGTTAGCTAGGAGAGAAACTTCCATAGTTATAATGTCATGTTTTCATGTATGACATGACATTAAATTCCTAGGGTTATATTAAAAGATAAAAAACCAAAAGCCAGTGAAGCTAGTGAAGCTAACTATACTAAACCCTAAGCTTGAAGGATGAACAAGCACAAGGATCCACTCTAGAATCTAAACCCCAACTAACATGAATACAAGTCAAGCCAAAGCTAGTAACAAGAATACAAATAAGAGAACCACATTAGACATAAGATCTCAAACATAATATTCATGTATTTATGAACTAGAGACCTATGATTTTCCTTAATGATCAATAAATGGAAGAGGTGGCTTGAGGTTTGAATTACAGGTGAAGTATTTTCCCTCCTCAAAAGCCTTGGTCCCAATTTCCCTAAAAAGTCTGTATAAAAATAACACAAATACAAATAATTTTATGTTACACAACTAACACCAAATAATCTCAAGTAAACATTCTTCTACTCAAAATTCACTGAACATTCCACATTGAGCCTATTAAAAGAGGATTTACACATCGAAAATAAACCGAAAAATTAAAATAATCTTAAATCAATTTTTGATGGAATGGATCGAAACCCATATGTTCTATGCTCTTACCAAGCAAAGTGTAGTCCTCAAAATCATCCAAAGTAATCATCGCAGTGAAAATGAATAAAAAAAGGCAAGAAGAATGCCAAAAGCAACATGATGTAAAATAGGGCTTGTAGGATAGATAGTATACAACAACATTCACCTTCATAAAATCCATCATTGGTGGTATAAATTGTGATTGGAGACATGTCAGGAGATGCGTGAACTTGCATTGTGAGATTTATTATTCGAGGACATAGTATTGCCTAGTTAGGACCTCTCTAAAGCAATCTGTTGGGTTTTATAATTTATTGAACACTAGTCAAAATCCATAGAATATGTGTGTAAGGAAACCATAATAGATCCATTCGGAAGAGGGATTTGGTTAATGATGAGAACCAAATAATAATAAAGAAACCCATCGTGAGTCAAAATCCATGGAATCTATGGGTAAAGTGGTCACAATAGATACATTCAAAATAGAGGTTTGGTTACTGATAAGAGTTGAATAAAAACAAGAACCCCATCACTATTTTTGGACAATTATGTTTATGTATCTAAAGTCAGCATCATATTATATTTCCCTAATTATCTAAAGGTTTTTGACCTAGCGATATTTTAGCCATAAGCCAGAAATTAAAAGAAATTATCATAAATTTAAAATAAAAATAAATTTAGACTTCATTACCATGTATATTTTAACTCCATCAAAATTAATAAATAAGACTTTATTCCCACCATCTCTTAACTCTATTGAACCTAGTAAATAAAACTTCATTTTGGCCAAAAATGCAAGGTAGAGTGGAAATTTTTTTGTGGGAAATAATGATGCAGGAGCATTCATCCAAAGGAAAATTATTGTAAATAGTAGACATAGGGGGTCATGCATTTTAGGAAACAGTTTTTCCTAAGTATCAAGTTCATGCAATATTTAGGCCTTTAAGTGTGATTTAATTAGATAATAGGAGAATATGTAAACACTCTCAAAAAAATAAATGAGAACGTGAGTAAGAGTTAGAAGTCAAATCCAACTCTTAGATAGTTCCATGATTCAAGGAACAAGAGAGATCTTTTAGGAATTAATTAGAGTAGATGTGGACCAGTGAGCTGATAAGGGGACTTTTCTATTTTGAAAAAGAAAAAAGATGGAGTGGATAAAGTCTACCACATATGTATGCATGTAGCAAGCTTTAGGGATTTTGTTAAAGGATGGGATCAGATCCTTCATAATAATCCAATCCAAAGTTTCCATATAAATATATGTAATCCCATGGGTAGAAGGAAGACGCCACTAATAGTAGAATCAGGCCTATGTGTGTACGAGACCAAGGAGTCTCGAATGTAATCATTTCCTTTTACATTAATATAGGTAGTGTTATTTCCTGACTGTGTCAGAATATTAAAGTATTCCATGGATGAGTTTACTGTGAATTCGTAGGTTCTACAAAATGTTGCAGGTAGAATTCTGAAGGACATAGAGGTAAGGAGTGATTTAGAGGAATCACAATGGGTTTCGAATACAAGTGAGGAGATAGAGGAAGCTCTGGAGGAATGGCGTAACAAGCATGCACTTAAGAGTTAAGTTTAGAGAAGCTAAATCGTGGAAGGTCGAGTTCTGAAGAACAAGCAGAGAAACAGGAGCACGATTTAGAAGAATCAAAAGGAATCATCAAGTCCAATTGGAGCACCACAACAGAGCTCTGGAGAATAAAAGAGTGAAGTTAAGCCCTAGCAAGGATGATTTGAGCAGCAGAAGAGTGGAAGGTAGAGCCTTTAAAGAAGCCAAACTACGAAGAAGAAACTAAAAAAAACGTAGAAAAACCAAGTACAAAGAGTCGAGCAAAAATCCGATGGATGGATGCTCAATAGCCATTGGATCATTAATATCAACAACTAAGATTAAGTCGCGTCAGCAAAAGCCCTTTTAAGATTATCAAAGCGAGCTTTGGAGGATTGGGATGAGAGAGTGTTGATTTATCGTGAACTGTTGGATCATTACCAGATCAATGGTTGCGATGTAAATTGCAGTGGGAAGTCAAAGGTACCAAGGGCCAACAATAGTGTTTAGTAGAGTTGTGATATTGCGATACCGATATATCTGCAATAGGCATCGGGAATTATCGGCGAATGGTGTCGAGGCTTCTATTGTCGGAAGTGGATGGTAAGGGTGGACCCGACTATAGTTGTGAATGTCATTGTATAGGATTTGAGATCTGCATGTATAAGTTCCCATATGGGTCAGAGATTCTGTTGATATGCATTATGACTGTGGGGAAGCCAATTCGCTGATTGTGATAAAGGTAAACCTTTGGAATCTGTGCAAAATCCATATTATGGAAAAGTGTATGTTTGTGGAGTAATTCCTTTGTAAATGTATTTATAAGGGAATTGCGCAGATGAAGTATTTTTGTGTTAAATATGTATTAGACCAAAGATTAAGAGGGTTTATGTTATATATGTGTAGCCATAGGAACTATTAAAGGTTTAGGAGGGCCAATAAAGTTCTGATAGGAGGGAATTAACATAAGCGCTTTCATAAAGTCTTATGAATGTTAATGGGATAGGAGTTTGGTGGGGTGATTGGTTTCGATACGAAGGAACTGTGTATAAAAGGGCCTTGACCATTTATGGTCTTAAGATTTGACTCCATGCAGAGTTAAATACCTGGGACAAGAGTGTGGATGCATTTTTAACATGCATATTGTGCGTATATGCTAGGTAACCCTGGCATCAGTTTGGCTAAGTATGGTTATAATGATGCAGGGGTCCCCAGCATATAACCATACTTAGCCAAACCGATGTTAGGTTTACCCAGCATATGCCCACAATATCCATGTTAAATATGTATTAACCAAAGGTTAAGAGGGTTTATGTTATATATGTGGGGCCATAGGAACTATTAAAGGTTTAGGAGGGACGATAAAGTTCTGATAGGAAGGAGTTAATAGAAGGGCTTTCATAAAGTCTTATGAAAGTTAAGGGGTGAGTGAAGTCTTGATAGGAGTTTGGCGGGGGGATTGGTTATTGTTAGGCGCCGCCTATAATACTAGTGTATCCCCTTATTATTATTAGTACAACCCCCTTATTATATTTATGTGCCCATGTAGTGCCCATATTGTTACTATTGTGCCCCATAGAAGCCCCCTATTCTTATTATTATGCCCTTACATTATTATTGTTTTTTCGGCTCTAATTATATTGTGACCCCTTAGACTCCTATATATAGAAAGGAGGTAGTTTCATTTGTATCATCGAAGAATTGTTAATTTGTGTAATGTAAAGGAGGTTTCCCCCTCGAAGAGGCGAAATTCTAAGGTGTTGATCTATCTTTTTTATCTTTTTGTGAGCTGGTTTCATAACATTTCGTATCAGAGCTTTGGATTCTAGGGTTTTGCTGCTCCAAATAGGTCATTGTAAGATTTTCGCTATAACATTTTTTCTGGGTCATTTCAGAAGCGAAAAAAAACCCATTTGAGAAGAAATCGTACTGAACCTCGGGTATGAATTTCAAATATTTTTGCGCTATATTTGTGGAGATATGACCTGAGGAAGTTGGTCTTTTTGAGACTCCTAAATTACATTCCAAACCGGTGACCTAGGGAAAATCATCATAACTTTCTCTCTAAGCTTCGGATTGATATTTTGTAAGAAGGTACAGAGAGAGGATGGACTGTAATTTCTTGTACATATTGTTTAAAGCCAAAGGTCAAAATAGGGACACGTGGCATGTCGTACAAGTTCGCTCTACTGAACTAGTCTATAATCAGGTCAATGTGGGATATTTGGCATAACTCTTCCTTGGAGAATCTAATTTGGATCAGACTAGGGGCATTAGAAAAAGGACACAGAGGACTACTTCAGATCACAATTTCAGAACTTAAAGGTCCAAAAGTACCAAGTTATAGTCGTTTCAAGATCGAGCTCCTAAAATCAAGAAAAAGAAAGATGAGGAAGTTTGATAGCAAGGATCTGGTAAATTGGATACTTCAGATGGAGCAATATTTTGGTCTAAATGGTGTACCATTGTTACAAAAGGTATGTATTGCATCTTCATATTTAGAACCAGATCAACTTTTATGGTATAAAGGGCTTTGTTCTCGTAAACAACTTGTTATGTGGTAAATTTTCACGGAGGAAATGATAGCACATTATGAGGATACAAAGAGCAATACCTTCTTTAGAGCAACACCACAACAATTGGAAAGAGAAAAAGGGCTTTGTTACATAGTGGAAAGTAAAATTATGGAAACAAGGAAGTCTACCCCTCACAACTATAAAGATGGAAGTGTTTTTTCTTCTAGCCTTCCACAACCTACAAGGGTTACACCACAACAATTGGAAGAAAAAAGAGAAAAAGGGCTTGTCACAATTGTGGTAGCGAACGCACTAAAGGTCATAAGTGTGCTGAGAAGAAATTATTTTACATAGAGTATGAAGAGGAGGAAGAAAAAAATTAAGTAACATCAAAATAAGAGGATAGACGCCAGGACCCAACCCCAAAGAAAGAAGAAATGAATCAAACCATATCTTGTAAAGAATTGGAAAGAATTACCACTCCTCAAACTCTCAAGATAGAAGGATATATCAAGAAGAAAAAGGTGAAAGAAGTAAAATATCACATCGAGAAATAAGAAATGAATCCAACCATATCTTGTAATTCATTGGTCAAATTTACCACTCCTCGAACTCTCAACATAGAAGGGCATATCAAGAAGAAAAATGTTCAAGAAGTGAAATATCACATTGAGCATCAAGAAATGAATTTGACCATATATTGTAAGGGATTGGAAGAAATTACCATGCCTCAAACTCTAAAGATAGAAGGACATATCAAGAAGAAAAAGGTACAAGCAGTGAAAAATCACATCGAGCATTGACAACAAGTTCTCCAACTTTTGAAGGATAATGCCACTTTGGTGCAAAATCGAATGAAACAACAGGTAGATCAACATCGTAGTAAATTTTTTTTGATGTAGGTGATTGGGTATTTCTACTACTACATCTCGAGCAAGCTATTTATGAGAAGGAAATGTTGGTAATACTATATGGACTTAAGAAATGGTGACCTTACCGAATGGGAAGACACTTCAAGGTAAAAATGGATCATGATAGTCTTAAATACTTTTTAGAACAACTATTATCTTTAGAAGAACAAAAAAAATGGGTCACAAATATGTTCGGTTATTAATTTGACATCGTCTATAGAAAAGCGAAACAAAATTTTGTTGTAGATACACACTTAAGAAACGATGAGGATGTGGAAGCATTGTTTTGTGCTATTTCTATTATCCAACTATATTGGATAAACGAAGCAAGGGATGAATGGAAGAAGGACGAAGAAGTATGGCTACTTATTCAAAAGTTGCAAAAGATCCCAATTCAGACAATACTGCTAGAAATTGAAGAGAAAGGAAAAATCATATTGGAACCTGGGGCAGTCATAGAAACAAGAACCCGACAGCTACAAAATCAATCAATTTTAGAGTACCTCATCAAGTGGAAGAACTTACCTACTGAAGATTCCACATGGGAGGACAAGAATTTTATATAGAAGCATCAAGAACTACTCAAGCGTTGAGGACAAATTTTTTTGAAGGAGAGGGTCATGTTAGGCCCCTATACTACTAGTGTAACCCCTTATTGTTATTAGTATAACCCCTTTATTGTTTTGATGTACCCAATTAGTGCACATATTGTTACTATTGGGCCCCATAAAAGCCCACTATTGTTATTATTATGCCCTTACATTATTATTGTTATGTCAGCTCTGATTATATTATGACCCCTTAGACTTCTATATATAGAAAGAAGGTATTTTCATTTGTATCATCAAAGAATTGTTCATTTGTGTAATGTAAAGGAGGTTGCCCCCTCGAAGAGGCTGAATTCTAAGGTGATGATATATCTTTTCTATCTTTTTGTGAGCTGGTTTCATAAGAGTTATGATACAAAGGAAATGTGTATAAAAGGGCCTTGACCATTTATGGTCTGAATATTTGACTCCATGCAGAGTTAAATACTTCAGATAAGAGCATGAATGCATTTTTAACATGCATATTGTGGGTATATGCTGGGTAACCCTGGCATCAGTTTGGCTAAGTATGGTTCTATGCTGGGGACCCCTGCATCATTAGTGGTATCAGAGTAGATTTGTAATCTGTAAAAGGAGAACTTTTGAAGTTCATTGAAGACTGTAGCATTCCAGCAAAGGCTTGGAGTAGGTAGGAACAGAGGATTCCTTGAAAGAAAGAGAAAGCACGATTGATTAATGCAAGTTCTGAAGGAAAGAGGACTTGAGGCACAAAACAGAGGACAATCCATTCAAAGAGCGGAAGAATGGGTGAAACAGGATGATGTTGAGATCTTGAAGGAGAGGTAATATGTTATGTTATGTTTTAAATTGGAAATATGTGTTTTTATACTAATGCACAGGTGACAGTAGGAAAAGCTGTGAGAGGAGAACATACGAGTTCTTGAAGGTAGAGTAAGGAGAATACTATGAAGAAGAAGTGGCAGTGAATCTGAAGAATCAAACAAAAGATTGGATAGAGAGGATAGCTAAAGTGTTCTCAAGAGGATGTGAGAGATTGCAGAAGCCTAGAAGGAGAAAAGGTGTTGCTCAAGAAGAGGTCTAGACAGAGGACCTATCCTTACGAAAAGACTGAGTGAGGAGAGCTTAGTGATGTAAGTTTACAAAAAGGAGGACTAGTTGTTGCAGAGGCTTGTTTGAAAGGAGCTCATGAAGATAGAGGAGAAGAAGATGACTATTGATAGTCATTGCAAAGGTTTAGAGAGAAGCCACAATAAAAGAAAGATAAAGAAAGAGGATGCCAAGGCAAATGGAAAGAGAATAAGTCAAGAAGAAATTGACAAAGAGGTTACTGAATTAAAATAACAACTTAATGCATTAAGGAGAATGCTTGAGGAAAGCTAGAGACTACGCTGGGTCTTGAGGAAGAAGCCGGTGAAGTGGCATGAGATGCAGAGAAGGCTACAGTAGAGGAAAGTGAAGTGGCTGAAGGAAAAGCTCAAGGAAGTTGAGTTAGAAATGGAAGAATCCATTTGTGAACTAGAAAAGGGAGAAGTTCTAGGAGGAAGTGAAGATGAAGACTTGAATACTGAAACTTCAAGTGAGGCCAAGGGGCCTAATGATTTTAAATCTGACAATCTGTGTATGCATGCAGGTGAAACATGTAACGAAGGACAATTGGATGATATTGTCATGAAGAAGGATGAAGACCGGCAAAATCTAAATTCTGTTATGGAAAAGGATGAGATAGATAGATCTCATATACAACTAGAGAAAGATGTCAAGAAACCACGTGAATGGCTTGAGAAGATTGAAGAGGAGACTATTAAAGAATTTCTTAATCATATGAATGATTTAGAACAACAAGGAGATATGATGGTTGAACCATCAAGTGAGACCATAGGGTCTTATATTTTTAAGACTAATAGTTTGTCTATGGATGTAGAACAAATGCATGAGAATATTAATTCAGATGTCGAGACAAGGATAGCTCTGGGATAAGGTAAAGGAAAAGGAACTGAAGGAAAACTCGGAGAAGTGATTATGTTAACTGAAAACATAGTAAAGGATCATCAATTCACTATGATGATAGGCACAATGGAAATAGCCATGGAAGCTGTTGAGATAGTCAAGGAAAAAGAAGGACATCTATTGAAAGATTTCAAGAAGGAAGAAGTCTATGCAAAAGACTTAACAAAGAGAGAATTGTCATGCGGAAAGAGTTATTTTTGCGGACAAACCTAACCTCCCTAGGAGTCTAAGACTCTCTAGTGACAAACAAACCAAACAAGAGCAATCCTTCTCTAAACATACATTATTCTATGAGAAACCAAGTGTTTTCCGATCTTACCTTAGGTCCAACGCTTGTTGTAGCAGTCCAGCCTTGCTGATCCAGATGAGCTCCTCCTTCACTTTAAGACCTGCATACACTAACAAAGCAAACGATTACATAACACCTGAATATTTCATAAAACAAAGCATATTCATCACATAGACCAAGGAGTACATGAAATAATTCATTAACAACAAATCATTGAGAAGAATGGACTTATTTGTATTAAGGAAACAAAAAAGGAACCATTACAACCTGAGCCTTGGTGTTGTGCAAGCTCCTCCCAGGGTCCAACAAGAGATTTCCTCTACTTTGACAAGCTCACCCACTTCCAATATGGCAACAAGAAAGGATGGTAATCTCTCCTCACAAGTTAACAATGGAAGTCCTAATTCCAGCAGCATTTACCCTTTGGAATGTTCAGCTTTCAACCTCCCCTCCTTTGGCCCAATGCCTGTATTTATAGTGTTCTAGAGGAAGTTATTCAGTTCCAACATCAATGGGATACTCCCTCTTTTGGATGGGGTAGCTCCTCTCTTGATGGGATAAGTTCCTCTATCATAGGGATGCATGAACCATCTGGAGGCGCTCAATACACGTCAAACACTCTTCTAGAAGGCTCTAGAAGTGACCACAAGTAACTTTTTAAAGATGAAACTCGCGCCTTTTGACCTTTACAGGGGTACGCACCCATCCTTTGGCTTACAGAGCGTACAAGTACGCAGGTACAGTGTGTTTGGGATGCGTACACGCAGGCAAGGTAGAGAGAACCTGCGTACCCAGAGATAAACATGTTTTTAAGTGACTTTCTCTCTTTTTGAAGTTTGACATGAAGAGTAGAGGTATGAGGCTTGACAAGGAGGATAATATGACTATTGATGGAGCCATATTAACTGCAGATAGTCATGGTGACAAATTTCAGTGTAACAGATTGCCCCCTAAAGTACGAAGCCTGTAATAGATAAGGGTTTTATATCATATAGGAAGGGTGAAGTACTTTATCATTTCAAGGATCATCTTGTGGAGAGCCCGGTCAGAACCTGCAATTTTCAACACAAAATACATGTATAAGATCATATCATCGTTGAGGTAGGCATTCCCATACTCAGATCAAAACTTTAACTATTGGACTAAATACTCTGGTACAAGAATGATTTCATAACATCATAATTATAGACTCGTGTAGACACAGTATGGACACAGCCATCTGTTTATGATTGGTCTACAATATAATGAATACAAAACTCCTCACATCCTGGATGGTGGAAACTAAATCCAGGGTCTTCATCTCTACTTCCTGAATTGGTACGATTCTAGCCATGTGAATAAATGAGTCGATGTCGAACATGGTAGAAACCACTTGATTACCAGTCAATGATGTAAACTGTTAACAAGCGTGAGACAGACCACCAGTAATGTCAATGGTTCTCAAAGTACCCAGCACAATCCATGAGATGTGAATGAATGAGTCGGTGTCGAACATTTCATGGAATCCTTCGATCGCAAGTCAATGATGAAAACTGACGTCGAAGGCGAGAAACCTGCCATTGATGCATGCAGACTTCAAGGTACTGACGATTTCTAAGTCAACTTTCTAGATAATGTGCTGATGTCGATAGAAAGCGACCCGTCGCAGGCAAGCCCACAACGCGAAATCATAGTTCAAGTTGAAGAAATGTTGCTGGACTGACTCAATGATGCTATGATGAATGATAGGTATTTTGCGGTTGAATGTTTTGTTTCAGACCTCTTGAACACATAACGACACAACAGATGGTTTGGTGATAAATGACTCAAAGTCGACTCCCATAACCTGGCTAAGGATGTCAAGTGATTTTGGTCAACTGTGAGGTAAGGGATTTCCCAACCCAGGTGAATGAATAAGTGTCGTGTTCAAGAGTGGTAGTAAGGTTTTTCTTGAGACAAAAGGATATCAAATAAGCTCATTCTTCTCATTTTTCCCCCACCATTTCTGGCAAGTACCTCTTTATTTTTTACAAGCTTGAGGAGGATAACATATGCTTGTTTGTAAGCTCATCCTTCGGATGAGTCCAACTTAGTTTTTGATGCGAACCCTAAGAAGGAGTGGTCCGTTCCTGTTTTTAATAGAACAGGTCCTTTACTGTGAAATTTTAACGAGTCCAGTATAGGAGAAACTCGGCGTTTTTCATGTTTAGAGAGTCTGAAAAACTTAGAAAACTCCAGATTGGACTTTTTCGTAAATTTGTGTCTCCTAAGCCCGAAAAAGTATAAAATAATACCTAGGAGAACCGCTTGATCTTGCGACCAAGGAGTACTTTCATGATTAGTGTCTTTGACCTGAAAAAAAATCGATCAAGGACACGTCGTTTTATTTCCAGTATCGAGTTTGAAACGACAAAAACCCGGCAATCTTTTCCTGTTTTTACGGTCAGAAAAGGGCGATAAGGGGACCGTCTTTTAATTCCGTTTTAACGAGTGTAAAAGAAATGCTCGACAATCTTTTCATTTTTTAGGAGTCAGAAAGGGGCTTAAAAGATGACTCTGATGTTTGGTTCGTGAAAAATGACAAGTTTCCTTGAAAATCCCTTTGTCCTTCACAAAAACGACACATTACTCATACCTGTTTAAGATAGGAAAAAAATACATTGAAAAACGTCTTTCCATGGTGAAAAATAAATAAATTTAGTATTTATTCATCCAAAAAACCTATAAAAAGACTTTTTACCATGTCATTTTTACCATTTTACTGTTGAGGGTGAAAAAAGGGCTTTTGGCAAGAAACTTCCCGTGGACTTAGCGGAAAATCCGACCGTCGGAATCGAGCGCCGTCACTTTCAGGTAATCCACAACATCCTCCTCTTCAATTTCATCCATTTAGAATTTGATTTTTAGCCTTAGTTTGATTTTTTGGGGGCATTGGGGTTTTGGGATGCGCTCCTCGGGGTACGCAGGTGGCCCATGGGTAACCTCCGTACCCCGACTTTTTCCTCAAAGGGAAAAAGGTTGGGGTACGCAAACCTACCTTCAGACCAGGTGCGTACCCACGCTCTGTTTCTGAAGGCAGGGTGCGCACCCCATGCAAAGCGCACCCCCAAACCCCATCCTTCAAATTCAACCATCAATTTTTGATTTTATGATTTCTAAAGCTCATTTCTTGGTGTGTAGATTGCCCACCATGCTGGATTGGCATGAAAGAGAGTACGAAGACGTTGATTCGGTCGCGTTGAATCACCAACCTACGATTGATGCATTGAGAGCATGCGGTCTTTATAAATACTGGGTCATACCTGGCATGAGGGCCTAGGTGCCATTTCTGGAGTGGCTGGTCGAGAGGTGGCATGTTCAGGATCAGTGCTTCTATATCGGAGGCCATCAGCTCGAGATTGAGTCTCCGATGTATACTTCCTTGCTGGTTTGCCTAACAGAGGCGAACACCTGTCTCTATTTGGGACTAGGCCGGGTGGCCAATCCCTTGCTAGCCTCCGGCTAGAGTGGTGTAATAACCAGGACCAGGACAAGGGGATTGAGATCAAGTTTATAACCCGTCCTGAACTTATGGTGATTGCATTCACTGTTGCCAGACTCTGCGGCTCAGCCGCTTTGCATATGGTTACCGGATCCTAGATGCGGATGGCGGTAGACTGCTTCCAGGGCACCATTTTCAACTGGTGCCAAGCTGTACTGGCCAACCTGAAGGGCCAGTTGACTAGGGTGAAGGAAGGACGATCAAAGACCTTTGGATATGGGGCTTTGGTCATAAGCTTCTCCCTCGAGAGGGTTCCTATGCTGATCCCACAGCAGCTCACAGTTGGGGCTGGGGCTCCTCGAGAGCCTAGGATGACGAGATGGGTCGCGGTTATGGCCTGACATCCGGAGGAGGGGGAGAAGGTTGTTTGCTTCTCCGAGGCTTATTTTGACTGGTTGAGGGACCAAGTCTTTTCTATTCAGGACTTTCCTTATTCCGGTATAGATTTTCGAGGTGACCCGGGCATGGTTCTTCCACAGGGAGAACAATGGGACGACAGAGGTATATTCACTTTTCACAGTTGTTAATTTATCTATGTTTTTGTATTTTAGACATCGTGTTCAAAACTGACAGTACATTTTTTAAATGCAGACGTGGGTCCACAGCTTCCAGCCAATCTCCGGGCTTTTGAGCGAAGACATCCAATTGCACCACTACCGGCCCCTCAGGACACAGCTGCAGAGACACTGGCCGAATTGGAGCATGATTT
>APFE031367175.1:58686-82136 GCA_000404065.3 Pinus taeda
TAATTTTCTCTTTTCAATGAATGTTCTAATTAAGAGAGTTGAGAGAATGCAATCTTTTCAATAAAAACAACTTTCTCAAAAGACAATCAAAGAAACAATTCTCTTTATCTTTCAAAGCGCGTAAAACATGACCACTCTTTACTTCACGAAAAAATTCCTTTCTCTTTCAAAGACGTCAAATGCTATTCTAAAGCAAATGTTGCAAAGGAGATCGTTGATATTTTCCTATTTAATAAAGCATGCAAAATTAATCTAATCAAAGTAATTTCAAGATCTATGAAAATCTATGAAAAATCAATCAAAAGCAAATCAAAGGAAATTTACCTAATCTTTCACTAACAAGTTAATCTAAGAAGCAAAAGCTTACTAGGATGATTCCAGGATGTTTTACTTGGTAATGATTAATCCAAGGACTAGTTTATGCAGAATCACAAACTAATCAAAACAAAAAGTCAATCTCTTTTTGTTCTTTTTGAAAATGAAATTCACAACTTTAAACGAATAAGTTATATTGAAATTTTGCAAAGAGGCAACAAAAAGGTAGGTCGCTCACGAGGGTAGATTTTGCGACTGGTCTGACTCCTAAGAGGATTGACAAAACTAGAGATATCTAAGGCTTTGCAACTTCTATTCCCAAAGTCACTACAGGACCAATATAAAAACCAAACCCTAAGGCTAAAATCTCAAGGAATTTCACTAAAACTTTCGACACTAATGGAAAAAGTATAGGTGAAGATTTTTGACAGTCAACCAGTGGATCTGGGCAGTAAAGACTAAGAAAAACAAAATTCAAAAGGATAAAATGATAAAAAAGGGAAATTCTCTTAATTTTAATAGGGTACGCAGGCAGCCTGTTTAACCAGGTGCGTGCACGCTCTGTGTACACAGATACAGTGCGCACAAGTACGCACTGTGTCTAACTCAGAGGGTGCGTACTTCTGTAAAACAAAGAAAATCTAAGTTCTAATTCGACCCTAAGCTAAGCCACCCAAAAACACAGTCAAGCAACCAAAAAGCAAAAGAAACAAGACTCTTTTCAGATCAAAGTAATGCTCAAAGGAAAAATCAATCACATCAATGGATTCCCCAGCGGAGTTGCCAATTTGTCATGCGGAAAGAGTTATTTTTGCGGACAAACCTAACCTCCCTAGGAGTCTAAGACTCTCTAGTGACAAACAAACCAAACAAGAGCAATCCTTCTCTAAACATACATTATTCTATGAGAAACCAAGTGTTTTCCGATCTTACCTTAGGTCCAACGTTTGTTGTAGCAGTCCAGCCTTGCTGATCCAGATGAGCTCCTCCTTCACTTTAAGACCTGCATACACTAACAAAGCAAACGATTACATAACACCTGAATATTTCATAAAACAAAGCATATTCATCACATAGACCAAGGAGTACATGAAATAATTCATTAACAACAAATCATTGAGAAGAATGGACTTATTTGTATTAAGGAAACAAAAAAGGAACCATTACAACCTGAGCCTTGGTGTTGTGCAAGCTCCTCCCAGGGTCCAACAAGAGATTTCCTCTACTTTGACAAGCTCACCCACTCCCAATATGGCAACAAAAAAGGATGGTAATCTCTCCTCACAAGTTAACAATGGAAGTCATAATTCCAGCAGCATTTACGCTTTGGAATGTTCAGCTTTCAACCTCCCCTCCTTTGGCCCAATACCTGTATTTATAGTGTTCTAGAGGAAGTTATTCAGTTCCAACATCAATGGGATACTCCCTCTTTTGGATGGGGTAGCTCCTGTCTTGATGGGATAAGTTCCTTTATCATAGGGATGCATGAACCATCTGGAGGCGCTCAATACACGTCAAACACTCTTCTAGAAGGCTCTAGAAGTGACCACAAGTAACTTTTTAAAGATGAAACTCGCAGCTTTTGACCTTTACAAGGGTACGCACCCATCCTTTGGCTTACAGAGCGTACAAGTACACAGGCACAGTATGTTTGGGATGCGTACATGCAGGCAAGGTATAGAGAACCTGCGTACCCAGAGATAAACATGTTTTTAAGTGACTTTATCTCTTTTTGAAGTTTGACATGAAGAGTAGAGGTATGAGGCTTGACAAGGAGGATATTATGACTATTGATGGAGCCATATTAACTGCAGATAGTCATGGTGACAAATTTCAGTGTAACAAGAATGAACACTAACAAAGGAGTGTTTTACAAAGGATGGACAGTATTTTGAAGATGTCAAAAGTCTGGAGGAGTACTCTAGGAGAACAAAGTATGATGGAGAAGACCTCTTGAAGGAGGGATGTAGTGATTTCTCAGAACAAAAATACCTTGAGATTACAAGGGTCAGAGGAAGATAGTGATTTAACACTGTAACATAGCATGTGAAGGATGAAGCTAGAAGAAGAGAGCATTGTGATGAAATACTTGCTAAGTGTGAAGAAGAGATTAAATTGCTGGAGAAATTGATGAGAGAACCTAACAATAGAACATAAGCTGGAGTTATAGTTTCTCAAGAAGAAGATGTGTCTCAAGTAGTCATGGAGATAGGAAGGTGCAATAATTTGTTTGCGGGTTCATTAAAAAGCATGAATCAGTATGATTATGTGATCAAAGTGATTGCGCATAGACTGTTTGAAGATGGTAAAGAGGCAGTAGGAATCAAATAATTTCAAGGTGAAGATAACCAACAACATGTTAAAGAAAAAGGAGTTCACTATAGTGTACAAGAGCAAGAAGACATCATTAGGATAGATGGCATCGAAGAGAGACTAATAGGCAGTCTAATGAATTCTTTTGAGAATTCAAAACAACATATTGATGTGCTGACAAAGGAGGAAAAGACAATGCAGCAAACTGAATTGTTGCCAAATCAAAACAAGGCACAGCAGACTTGTGTTTTTATTTTAACAAGTGCGTTGTGAATGTAGGTTTTTTTGCAAATGTTGAAGGAGATTTGGCATAGATGAACAACCAAATAAAAGTAAATGAAGAGAATTCTATGGAAGAATTCAATCCATGGAATAGAGAATTTAATTTGTTGGAGAATGTGTTGAACAATCATTATTCAATCATGAAAGAGGGTAAGGATGATAGGGAGACGTTCAGTAAAGCACCCAAGGCAAAGGTTGGAGCAAGAAAAGCAAAAGTTGGAGCAATAAAAGTAGAAATCAGGGAAGTAAGAGTTAGCATAAAAGACAACAACAACCTGGAATAAAGAGAAAGAGGCAAAAGTAAGTGGCAATGTAAAAACTAGTCCAAAGATGTGCTAGAAAAGGAAATTGGAGAGATGTGGTAGTTGATGATGCAGCAAGTCAAATGGAGGAAAATTGTAGTAGCAGGAAGCAAGATCAATTAGAACTTGAACATGATTGACAAGATGAAGAAGATGGAGCAAAAGACAATATACATACATCAGCAGCGAAGATACAAAGTATTTGGACGACTACAAAATAAAGTGTGGTGTCCATGAAGATAAAAATTAGAAGGCACATGATTTGCAGATCATGAATATTTTCTACTTTGGGAGTCTGATGTTGGAGCCTTCACCCAAGGGAAAATTATTGTAAATAGTAGACATAGGGGATCATTCATTTTACAAAATAGTTTTCCTAAGTATCTAGTTAATGAAATATTTAGGCCTTTAAGTGTGAGTTAATTAGATAATAGTAGAATATGTAAATGATCTCAAAAAAAATAAATGAGAACAAGAGTAAGAGTTATAAGTAAAATCCAACTCTTAGACAGTTCCATGATTCAAGGAATAGGAAGGAGATTTTAGGAATTAATTAGAGTAGAACTGGACCATTGAGCTGATAAGGGGACTTTTCTATTTTAAAATAGAGAAAAGATGGAGTGGATAAAGTCTGCCACATATGTATGCATGTCGTGAGCTTTAGGTATTTTGTTAAAGGATGGCATCAGGTCCTTCATAGTAAACCAATACAAAGTTTCCACATAAATATATGTAAGCCCGCGGGCAGAAGGAGGAGGCCACTAATAGTAGAATCAAGCCTGTGTGTGTGTGCAAGAATGAGGAGTCTTGAACGTAATCGTTGATTTTTACATTAATATAGGAAACGTTATTTCCTGACTGTGTCAGAATATTAAAGTATTCAATGTATGGGTTTACAGTGAATTCGTAGGTTCTGCAACAGGTTGTGGTTATAATTCTGAAGGATGCAGAGGGATGTAGTGATTCAGAGTAATCACAATGGGTTTCAAATCCAAGTGAAGATATAGAGGAAGCTCTGGAGGAATAGCATAGCAAGGATGCGCTTAAGAGTTAAGCTCAAAGAAGTTGAACTGTGGAAGGTGGAGTTGTGAAGAACAAGCAGAGAAAGAAGAGCACAATTTAGAAGAATTGAAAGGAATCATCAAGTCCAATTGGAGCATCAAAGCGAAGCTCTGGAGATGAAAAGAGTGAAGTTAAGCGCTAGTAAAGATGAGTTGAGCAAAAGAAGAGTGGAAGGTAGAACCTTTGATGAAGCCGAACTACAAAGAAGAAACTAAAGAAAATGTGGAAAAACTAAGTACAGAGGGTTAAGCAAAAAAGAGAAGGATGGATGCACAACCTATTGGGTCATTAAGATCAATGGCTAAGATTAAGTCACGTTGTCAGAAGCCCTTTTAAGATTATCGGAGTGAGCCCTGGAGGATTGGGATGAGCGAGTGTCGATTTATTGTGAGCCGTCTGATCATGACCAGATCAACAGTCAAGATGTAAATCATAATCGGAAGTCGGACGTACCAATGGCCAGGAGTAGTGCTTAGTATAGTTGTGATATTGCAATAGCGATATATCAACGATCGATGTTAGGATTTATTGACAATCAACATCGGGGCTTCGAAGATCGGAAGTGGATGGTAAGGGCAGACCCGTCTATAGTTGTGAATGTGGTTGTATAGGATTTGAGATCAGGGTGTATGTGTTCTCATATGGGTGGGAGGTTCTGTTGATGTGTTATGACCACGGGGAAGCCAATTAGCCGATTGAGATAAAGGTAAACCATTGGAAAATGAGGAAAATCCATATTATGGAAAAATATATGTTTGCAGAGTAATTCCTTTGTAAATGTATTTATAAGGGAATTGTGTGGATGAAGGGTTTTTATGTTAAATATGTATTAAACCAAAGGTTAATAGGTTTTATGTTATATATGTGCGGCCATATGAACTATTAAAGGTTTAGGAGGGCCGATAAAGTTCTGATAGGAAGGAATTAACATAAGGGCTTTCATAAACTCTTATGAAAGTTAAGAGGTGATTAAATTCCCAATAGCATTTTGGCAGAGTGATTGGTTTTGATACAAAGGAACTGTTTATAAAAGGGCCTTGACCATTTATGGTCTGAAGATTTGACTCCATGTACAGTTAAATACCTGGGACAAGAGTGTGCATGCAATTTTAACATGCATACTATGGGTATATGCTGGGTAACCCTGGCATCACTTTAGCTAAGTATGGTTATATGCCGGGGACCCCTCCATCAAATAAAGGCACAATAACATCGATGTGTAGCATCTACTTAAATCACCAAGTATATACCTAATCCATCAACATGACAACACTTCTTTGAGTAAAATTATGAAATAAAATGGAACAACTCAAATTAGAATTTATAGCCAAAGGATCAAGGCTTAGAATAGAGTGCTTAAATGATCACAATAAAAATAATACACATTGGAAATATCATATACAAATGGACCATACATACTAAGTTAAATGTGGTCGGTAAATAAATCTCTTCTTACATGTAGTGTCCTAGATGGCCAAGGCGAGGTGTCATAAAACCTCTTCCACAATTTTTTTCAAATAAGAGAAAAAACATCATTTTTGTGTTAATATTAGTGAAAAGATGTAATTTACATAATCTAACATATACTAAATTTGCTTCACATTTATAACACAATATTCTAATATGTGCAACATCTAATGTTGGAGAAATATAAAAATTCCCCATAAGATTGTGTGGTGAGGAATTGCCTTGTGATGCTTGTCCATGTTGAGTATTTTGCAACATTGGGCATTAATTGAGTGTTGGCTTGTATGGGCTTGACCTAGGCTTAGAGGTGATTTAGGCAAGCAAATCCTGGTACTACTATCCCTTTCGGCAACAGTCCACGAAGCACAGACTGAGGTCTCACTTGAAGTAGTATAGGAGGGTGCTAGAACCAGGTTTCCAGACCCTTGGGATGTCTGATGGGCTTCTAGAGGTCTGTTGTCTGACCTGTTGTTACATGCACTTGTGATTCCTTCACAACCTACAGTGCGGCTTCTGCACAACCCTATTCGAGGCGCGACCTGTATAATACCCAAGTCTCTTTCTACTTAACTGATTACTTAACTTGTGTGTGTACGATTTATGACTATCACAACATATTTAGTAATCATATCAATGTGCGTGATATAGCCCAATACAAACATAAAGAAGATAATGCACAACAAATACACAGAAATAGGAATCAACTTCTCTTTTATTAATCTTCAATATTGCTTACAAACTTGACACTACCCTGCGCACTCAGCTGCAGGGGTCCGCGCACTCAGCTATGGACTTTACTAGGCCTTTGCACACTCAGCTACAGAGTGTCTTCCTACTACTATGACCCAATACACTCAGAATCCTACTCTAAGCTCGAATCATTCCTTTGCTACTTACTCTATCCTCCACTATCTTTACAAATTAGACTGTCTCTCTATTTATACAATCCCATGGTCCATGGACCATGGGTAGGCCGACATGACTTTACATTATATTACATTAATTTAGGGAGGTCAACCCTATGACTTAACCTCTACTTTGCACTTCGTGCCTGCAATTCGCGGAGTCTTACAAAACCTTTAACCAAAACTTGGGCTTTGAGCCCCAAAACGTGCAATGGGAGAATTCCATACCCAATAGGCCCCCAACACAGTCAGCGTGACTCATCTTGAGTCACTTTGCTGGTGTGGCTATCTTCACACGAAGCCCTTTCAACTGTTCCCATACTGCCTAGTGGCCCGTGATGCACTATTCTCCTGTTTGTTGGACCTGTTGCATGCGCTTTTCCATTGCTTCCTTGTGAGGCTCCACTATCTGTCTTAGCGCATATAGTCCCTGCATCTACATGAGATTCCCTCAATCTCGATTGTAATGGTGAAGGCCTCATCAATCCAAGGCTAGACGTGTGCTTTGAGAACGACCTCTTTCTATCTTGCAGCATCCACCTACTGCTTCAGTGCCCTCGCCTATTGCATCTTAGCTAGTCGTTGGATGAGGACAAGTATCTGCACCGTTCCCCTGACATTGTCATATTGTTGCTACAGTTCAGGCACCTCTATTTCCAGGCATTGTATGTTGGGGTCCTCCTACAAGGATGTGTGTACATCGACCTCTTGGTCCAACATACGGGTGCAATCTTGCACTGCCCTTCCAATTTGTACCAGTCCTATTTGAATTGAACTAACATGTTTTTCTTTGACTTCCGGAGGAGTGGAAGGCTACACCTTCATCCGCAGCTCAGTAATCTAGAGGTTTAGCTCTAGCTATACCCATGTTGTTTCCTTGTGTGTGCTTCGAACTCCACTTGCAACATAATGAATCCGCATCTTGGTTAGTAGGTTTATGGCAATGGATAATTCTAGAATGTACTGACATGCTTCATCCACTTTTTGCGTGATCTATCGATTCTGTGACACTAGCTCATCATGCTGCAGCCTAAGTTGTAGTGGATATTTTTCTCACTCAATACCTCGATTGTGCGACCTTCCTGTGCATGTAGCTTTGTTGTTATGCCATCCTGCAACTGTTACAATGTGTCCCATGGAAGGGCAGCCAAATTTAGGCCAAGTCCCTTGATCCAGCCAGCCGTGGCTCTGTCCTTCTCGCTCTCCATTGTTAGCACTCCTTCCGACAGCACTATAGTGTCGACCATTTTTGCGCGCAGTAGCTTCTCCGCTGCTGATGTACATACTGTGCCATAGGCGACTACTTGTTGGGTAGTAGATTCCCCACGTAATGGTTTTAGGACTTAAAGCTCACTATTTTGGGTATTGGTATTATCTAGGCTTTGCAAAGTGCACAGAGCGTGAGTTGTAATGAGTCCAGTCAAAGAGTAGGCTGCTCTAAAATATTGTAATATAATATAGAATGTGTCGGCCTATCCATGGTCTGTGGACCATGGGGAAGGTATAAATAGAGTAAGGCTCTAGGTGTAGAAGGTATTCCTTAGATCTGATGGGAAGTGATATGGTTTTCTGAATGTGGTATTCGATCCAAGTCTGTAAGTCTGAGTTTTGGGTTGTAGTAGGAGATAGAGGCTCCATAGATGTGTGCGCGGAGGCCTAGTAGAGTCCGCAGTTGTGTGTGTGGACGCCTAGTAGAGTCCACAACTATGCGCACGGAACCCTGTCACGATGTGCACAGGGTAGGAAGTGGAGAGTAACTAGAAAAGGCATTAATAAAGATAATTTTGTTTTGGAATATTGCGTATCTGTTTCTATATTTCGGGTTATGCATCTATTTACGGTTTATGATTGCATGCATTTCAGTTTATGTTAAATGGTAACTGAAAGTATTAGGCCTACTTAAATTAATTCAATATCTATAATAATACAAAGCGCAGAAAGGGTAAAGAACATTCGTGCACGTCATCCTAGTAGCGTGAAGGTAGTTGCACTGAACAAACAGCTGCGTAGAAGTAGCGAAATGCATAGGCCCGGTTTGAAAACTTTCCAGACCACATTAAGACATCCCTAAGGTGTAGAAACTTGGTTCCAGCACCCTCCCATGCTACCTCCAGTGAGACCTTATTCCGCGCTCCATGGACTCTTGCCAAAAGGGCTGATAGTTTCTGGATTTTTTTGGCTAAACATTTCTAAACCTAGGTCAAGCCCCAATAAGCCAACAAATGGTTCCATTGCCAAGACTAGGTTCTAACTAACTGATGTCTAATGTCGAAACATTGGAACCATATGAAGAAGGAAATTGAAGATTGGTTGGATCTGAAGCTTCACGAGTTCGTAATATAGGAAAACAAAACCTCACAGATATCCGAGAAGAGGTGGTGGGATCACTTCATATATACAGAAATCCACGAGATTTTCTTCACAACCTTCTCTTTAGAGCTGTATGATTGGATCACAAGGCTAGCGGAGAGCCAGGTATGGTGCAAGGTCGATCAACCAATAGTGTGGACTCTAGAGTTGGTGCGTAGGCTATAGAGGCATCTAAAGATAAGATCGCGCGGGTCGTAGACCATTGGTTGGATCAAAAAATAGGAGGATTTATCACTGAATTTGCGATAGATATGACTATCAGCTATAGTGAAGCACAAAGATGTTTTCTCAAGGGGTTGTTGGCCAGATAAATCATTCTTGCAGAAAAGACCAATCTCCCTAGTATCGAATGATATCTAGCAAGAAAGAGCACAAGAAAATCTACTCTTCTCTAAAAATGTTTCAATTCATAAATGAACACTAAGAGGTGTAACAGACCTTACCTTGGTCCAAAACTTGTTTGTGGCAGATTTATCCCAATAGCTTCAAGAAGTTCCATTTCAATAACCTGCATACACAAACAAACACACATCAAAGCATACCTGTATAGATATTATAATAAAACATGTTCATTATGAAGATCAAGGAGCTCATAAAATAAACCATTAGAGACAGTTCATTGAGAAAAACAAACTTGATTGTATTAACTTGATGAATAAAAGAACCTTACAACCTTTGCCTTGATGTTGCACAAGTTCTTTCCAAGGTCCAGCAGGAGTCTCCTCTACTTTGACAAGCCTCACTCACTTCCCAAATGACATGAAAGGTATGTGATCTCTCCTCTCACAAGCTCAAAAAGGAAGTCTAATTTCCAGCAACATTTACCCTCAAGAATCTTCAACTTTCAACCTCGCCTACGACTAGCCCAATGCCTGAATTTATAGTGAAAATGGAGGAAGTTGCAGGTCCACCATTGAAGGGATAAGTTCCTCCTTCAATGGGATAAACACCTCATATCATGGAGTTAGCTCCCTTAGTTATGGAATGGATGAACCAAGGTGGAGTAGACTTGCCAGCGCAATATTCCTTCTAGAAGTGTCTAGAAGTGACCCAAGATGAGTTTTTGAGAATGAACTCATGTCTTTTTAACTTTTACAGGGGTTCGCATCCATTACTCAATAGACAGAGTGGTCAGGCTTATAGGAAACATGACCATTGGGTGCGGCACTGTATGCAATGCTAGGAGAAAGTGCGAAACCATGATTTGAGATATTTTTAAGGTATTTCTCCCATTTTCAAGGCTTGACATGAAGAGCTAAGGCTTAAGACTTGCAAAGGAGGTATGTATGAGTGTTGATGGACTCACACAAACTATAGAAAGTCACGGTGACAATTTTTTGTGAAACAGATTTCCCCCTAAAGTGTGAAGTCTGTAGTAGATGAGGATGGTTTTTTTGATCATCTAAGAAGAGTGAAGGACTTTATCATTTCAAGGATCTTCTTGTGGATACCCCGATCGGAACCTGTAAAAACATTCAACACAAAATATATATATGTGAAAATATCATCGCTGAGGTAGGCATTCCCATGCTCAGATCAAAACTGACTAAGAACTATCTAAAACTACTCTGATACAGGAATGATTTTATATTACATCACAAGTAGGAACATATGGACACAGTATGGGCGCAGCCATCTGTTTATGAATAGTTCGCTATATAATGATAACAAAATTCCTCGCAGCCTGGATGGTGGAAACTAGATCCAGGGTCTTCATTTCTACTTCCCGAACTAGTACGATTCTATCCATGTGAATGAATGTGTCAAAGTCGAACATGGTAGAAACCACTTGATTACGAGTCAATGATGTAAACTGTTAACAAGTGTGAGAGGTACGACTAGTAATGTCAATGGCCCTCAAAGTAATCAGTACAATCCATGAAATGTGAATGAATGAGACGATGTCAAACACATCATAGAATCCTTTGATTGAAGGTCAATGATGCAACCTGTCGTCAAAGGCGAGAAACCTGCCATTGAGGCATGTAGATTCCAAGGTACTGATGATTTCTAGATCATATTTCTAGATAATGAGTCATATTCGGTAGAAAGCGATTGGTCATAGGCAAGCCCATAACACGAAATAAGAGATCAAGTCTAAAGAAATATATTTGGCAAGAACTAAATCAGGGATGTATTGGTTGCTCAAATTGTTTATTGATTAAACAATCGAGTACCACATTAAATTGTCAACCTGGGAAAGTACTTTTCTTTCAAAGGTGACCTCGTACTATATGCACTTAATTCTAAAAGCATTAAAGGTTGTAGTACAAACAGACCTACTTCCTATCAAACCCTTACTCTGTGTTACAATAGTCATAAGCTATTGTAGAAACGAAATGAAATCGATTAATGGTAACAAATCTGCAGAAAGAAATGTTGGTCGTTTGTAATAGAGGACCAGGACCCTGTCCTCAAAATAAGGATGTTCAGCACCTCCCTTTGTGACTAGTCGCCAATACACACTGCAAAATCCTAATCACCGGTGACACACTTCTCACAGCGCCAATCGATCAAGGAAACAGCGTATCAGCAAAAAGGAAATATCACAAGCAAGGCTAAAAATGTACAGAAATCACACACACACTTAACAAGAAAGAAATGGGTGAATCTTGTGAAGAAGGTGTGCCCTGTCCCTCTCACAAGATTCCCCTGAACACAGATACTAAGTTAAAATGCTCAGAACAGTGCTTTATTCATCTGCCAAAAAGTCCTATTACAACAGGAGTTCAGACTCTCTACACTACAATACTTCCGTTATAACTTGCTAGCTTTCAGCTGTAGATGTCTCCTCTTTATAGAGGAGACATCTATTACAATAGATTGTCATTATTCATTCAGTTTTATTCTTCTGTACAAAAATAGGGAATTAATTCCTGTTACAACATACTGTTACAACAATGTATATCTTTGTCGTCCTTTGTTTAATTGGATCCTTCCGCTGTTGCAAACCTGGTAGTCTTCGTCTATCTCCTCGGGGTCCTTGTGCTATCCTTGGCTATTCCGATGTTGTTGTCGATTTGGTAAATCTCAACTGTTCCTAGTGTTCCAGCATCTGCGACTAAGTTTGGCTAATCGTGCTATATCATCATCGGCCAAGTATAGTTCTGCCAACTTCAGATGGTTACTGTTTCATCCTTTGCAAATTAAGACTTTTCCTGCTTTAGTCAATTGTTATTTCTGTTTTTGCAGCAACTGCATAGTTTCTGTTTCTGGTGTTGCAGCAACTGTGAATTACGATTCTGTGGACTTTGAACAGTTCCAATCAATTGTCTGTGACTTAGCCAATTTCCAAAGATTAATTATAAAGATAACATGAATATGTGTTGAATAATTAAACATATAGCAAATGAGGAGAGTTACTTCATACCTTGGAAGGATGAGGTCAAAATGATATCAAGGGTTTCTACTTATGGGCTAAAAAGGGTAATATCATAACAAAATATGAGGTCAAAAGTAGACAATATGGAGTCCTAACATCCCCCCCAACTGAAAGGGTTGCATGTCCTCATGCAATGTTTACTCTGAATCTAAGTCAAAGTACTGGGATGAACAGTGTAAGTTGCTGATACAGTAGCTAAAGAAGGTTTTATCAGACCTACTTCTGAATCCATGGACACTTTGTAATTGCTACCATACTGCTACCTCCTCCTTTTTGGTCAGTTTGTAATGAGCCTTATATCGCTGACCAGGTAACCACAAGAGAGGGAAATGAAAATGGTAGCCAATCCACCTCTCAGTGCAGTTTTCCATACATTTGAGATAATAAGGTATGCGTGAAATTTCTACCTGAAGATTGAGGGGATTGTAAGGATGATATTCCTGTCTCTCTTTGGGACAATGTTCCCAAAATAACTTGTTTGCTTCGATGGACAATGCCCCTTTTCTTTTTACATAATGCTGACAGTCCTGCAAGACTGCTGCCTGTAGCTTCCTCATATGATCAACCAACTCTGGGTTACTTATATTTTTTCAATGCTATGCAATGAAGGTAGCTGCATTCTGTGGTTCATTTTGAATCCAAAGGAGGCAGTTCTGCTCATTATGCTCTGCTAACATATAGGCATTTTTCCAAGTCAATTGATTAGCTAGAAAAGAGATGAAGGCTCTTATTTGGATATCACCAACAATAGGGAGTATATTCATCTCTCTATCTTCAGGCATGGCCTCATTGTGAAGATAGAGTTCACAGAGCAAGTTTTGATCATTATGTGGTGCTTCTCTGAATCTTTTAATAAATCGATCAGGTGTATCAAATTGGTATGGTCTTCCATCTCTAATTACTTTTATTTGCAAGAATGCCAACCACTCTCTCAAGAATACTGCATAATTGAAAGAGGGTTTTCTTGTAGCTAGTACCGTCTGAACCAAATCGAAGGCATGAGACAACCTATATTTTACCTCCTTATTTTCTTTATGTTGAGCTCGAGACTGTTCAAGTGCATCCCAATTTTTGTGTGCATAGCTGAACCAGGTTGACTTTTGCTGTTGGAATGCCTTCCCTTGTGAAAGCTCATATTCTGTTCTCCATGTGTCCTTTAGTTGTTGAAAACTAGAGGTCTCCATGTGAGCATCACTGGCGCAGGGGGGTTCAGTCTGTGCATAAACGTCACTGACACAGGGGGGTTCAGTCTGTGCATAAGCGTCACTGACACGGGGGGTTCAGTCTATGCATAAGCTTCAAAAAAGGATTTCTGTTATGTAGTAGTTTGGGTGGCCCGCGGTGGTTCTATGTCTTCCTCCACAACTCTTGAAAAACCTGCTGGTTCTTGTGTGACAATAGGCTGCTTTGTTTCTTCTTTTATAATTCTTAGAAAGCCTGTTGGTTCTTGTGTAACAACAGGTTGCTCTATTTCTGCTCCTGCAACTCCTGCTGGTTCTTGTGTGACAGCAGGTTGTTCTGTTTCTCTTGCTGGTTCTTGTGCAATAGCAGGTTGTCTTGTTTCTGCTCCTGCAACTCTTGTTGGTTCTTGTGTGACAGCAAGTTGTTGCGTTTCTCCTACAACTCCTACTGGTTCTTGTGTAGCAGCAATCTGTTGTGTTTCTTCTGCTACCATTCATGCTGGTTCTTGTGTAATAGCAGGTTGTTCTATTTTAATTACAGCAGCAGGTTGTTCTATTTTGACTACAGCAGCAGGTTGCTCTGTTTTGATTCCAGTAGCCGAGGGTTGTGGATTAGCTTCGGTCATTGGAACCTAGACTATCTCATATCCTGCTTGAGTGTACATCTCACCACACTCATTGCACATATACTCATTGTATTGACTCTTTTCTGTTACAGACGCTACCCGTGCTAAGAAGTGGAGATTATATTCATTCTGATAGGCTTCCTTAACCATTATTATCTCCTGCTGATAATCCTTAATTTGAGATTTTAAAAACTCAATTTCTTCCAAAAGGGAGGCTATGGTAGGCAGAGCTTGTGTATCTGCAGGCTCTAACGGAGGAAGGGATTGTTGTTCTGCATCCATTTGGTCATTTGCATCCCCAACAGGTAGTTCTTGTGTGTCACCTGTTGGGTCAGTGGTTGGTTCTTGTGTAATAGCCACTTGCCCAATATCACCTTGGGTGTCTACTTTAGATTTTTCGGTAGCTGGTTCTTGTGTAGCAGCTGCCTCAGAAAATGATGTCACAAAACTGTCAACACTCTGCATCTCAGCCCCAGAGGGTGAGGAAAGGGACTGCTCCGGGATGATTGGAATGCGGGGTGTTAGGGTGATGGGTGGAGAACTGGGGATCACAGGGCTGGTGGGTTCAATAGCTACAGTCAACCGTGTTCGTTGCCTCGTTAAGGAGGCAGGAAAATCAATAATTTTTCTTTTTTGGCCACATTCTTTCAGACTACGGGAACTATTGGGAATAACGGCTGCTTTGATCGAAGCCCTGGTTCTTCTCCCTTTCGATGGAGTTTCAGTTTTCTACTGCTTTTTTCTTTTAAGAGAAATGATGGGGGTGTTATCATCAGAGTCATCAGTGGAAATATGAAGCATGGGGGTAGATGGTTGAGCTTCATTGGGGGATGGGTTCCTCTGCAGGGGCGTTTCTCCTGCTAATTGCTGGGGAATTTCCTGGGGTATTTTCTTTGGTTGTTGGGGAATTTCCTCTTCCTGCTGAGGATCTTATTCTATTTGCTGGGGAGGATTAATGACGGGGGGTGGATGATTTAGAGCAAAGCCTCTATTTATTAAGAGTTGGGCTAACCGGTGGTGTTTCAGGGAAAGGACCGGATGCTTTGCTTTTCCAGTATAACATGACATATTTTTCAGAAAACCCAATAGATAATAAGGCATATTTATCAATTGACGATGCCTCAAATGATTTAAGAAAACAAAGTCATGTTGGTAAATTACCTGGTAATGACCTTCGTAAGTTAAATACTGCTTGACAAACTCCACGACCTTTGGCCATGGTGGAGCCAGTGACTGAAGTGCGACCCCTCTACCTTTGGCTTCAACGTACTCGCCTGGTAGGAAGAAGCCTTGCTGCGCATTCAGAATCACATGTTTCCTGCTAACCCAGCATGTATCGTTGGTTGGTAACCCGGAGACTTGGGCTATGTCTTCCTTTGTTATCGGAATATGTACTCCCTAGACCGTAGAAAATCCTTCTCTTAAGTTGCATGCAAACTCCAACACTTGGTGTGTGTTGAAATCCGAGAGTCTTCTAAATTAATCTACCCATGCTTGCAGGAAAATTTGGTAAACCTCGGGGTAGAGTTCCAGTAGCGCTATTGTGCCAGGTTCATATGTGATCAGATTTCCCCCCATAGCCGCTGATCCGGCGAAAATGCACAATGCAGAGCCTAGTTACTGATTTTGAGACAGAGTAAACCGTTACAAATGAGGATATGCCACGACGAGGTGATTTTTAGATATTACCGCGAGGAATAAGTGTGGCGGCGACTGACGTGTTATGGAATAATTACGATATTTTGGTAATCCCCCCAATCTACGGCTGAATGATCTGATTAGAAGTATAATGATTTTGGCAGTCGTATCATATCTCCACATTAACTGTAATTTAATATTCACACTTAAACATGCGTACCTTTACTTTTACCTTTAGTCGCACGCAAAAAGTATTATCTTGTCTTTTGCTGGATTAATCATAATTTCAATGGGTTCAAAATCGTGAAAATACAAGCGATCTGACAGGAAGTAGTAGTGACGAAGTGTAATTATTAGAGTGCATGGCTGGTCCCTTTAGTGAAGCACAGTATGTTCCATCAGGATGATAATTCATTAAGTACTGAAACTGGTATTGCAGTATTGAAAAGTGATGTTGCAGGAACATGAGCTCGTGCTACAGCCGCGGGAAGTGGTGTTGCGGCAATGGAGAAATGATGTCGTATTGACGGAAAGTGGTGTTGCAGCAATGGGGAAATGGTGTCATTTTGACGAAAAGTGGTGTTGCAGCAACGGGGAAATGGTGTCATATTGACGGAAAGTGGTGTTGCGGCAACAGGGAAATGGTATCATATTGACGGAAAGTGGTGTTGCAGCAACGGGGAAATGGTGTTGCAGCAAGATGAAATGGTGTTGCAGCAACGAGGAGTGGTGTTGCAGCAGTAGAAAATGATGTAAAACCTGATTTATGGTCCGAAAAACGTTCCCAAGTCTGCAAAGTGATTCTTTTAGAATTTTTATTCTCAGCCATCCTCTGAAAGTAAGATCAGCAAAACAATTAATTGTAACATGGCAGCCCTTGGCAGGGATTATTAGTTAAAAAAAATCTAATCTAAAAATAAATAAATAAATGAATAGAAATTTAAGTGCCTTGAGGGGCAGTAGGTTCCCCCAAAAAAAATAATGTAAGTCCGCCATGCAGGTAGCCTTGAAATCATCTTTAGAAAGAGGCCATTGATACGGACAGAGTCGATACCCATTTACTAATAACGATGTTCTATTATCATCAATCATTAAGAGTCTAGCTGTTCTGTTTGCAAAAACAACATCTGTTTCATAAGGTCCTAGCCAGCTTGTTCTTAATTTACCTTGGAAATTCTTGAAACGGGAGTCATACAGTAAAGCCCAGTTACCTTTCTGGAACTGCTTCTGCTTAATTTTTTTGTCGTGCCATATGGTTCTTTGTTGTTGGATCATGGTTGTTTGATGGATGGCATCCAATCTTTTCTCATCTAGTTCCTGAAGCTGCTGCAACCTGGCTGTCTGTGCATCAGTCAAATCAAGGTTAACAGCTAAAGCATTTCTTAAAGTTTTGATTTCAAACTCTAGAGGGAAAACAACATTTTTGCCAAAAACTAATTCATAGGGTGAAAAGCCCGTGGTATTCCTCCAAGTGGTTCTATAAGCCCATAGTGCTTCAGGAAACTTTTGAAACCAGTCCCTCCTGTTTTCTTTTATTGTTTTTTTCAAAATAGCTTCTATGATTTTTTTGGTGCTTTCCACCTACCCATTTGACTGGGGGTGATAAGGTGTGGCCATTTTATGCTTAATATGGTATTTCTGCAATGTGTCTTTGAAGCCATGAGAGTTAAAAGGAGGTCCTCCATCAGTGACTAGTTCCCTAGGCAGTCCAAACCTAACGAAGATTTCTTCAAATAAAAATGTTAATACCGATTCTTCATTAGATTTGATGAGTGCCTTAGCTTCTACCCACTTAGTCATGTAATCCTTGCATACTAGTATGCAAAATCTTTGATTGGACGGAGGATTAATGGGCCCTATAAAATCTAGTGCCCATCCTTCAAATGGTTCAAGAATTACCGGGGGATTAAGTGGCATTTAATCCCTGTGATTAGGCTGGCCCATTCTTTGACAACTATCGTAGGCCCTGATATATTTCTTTGCATCTTTGAAGATTGAGGGCCAGTAGTATCCCATACTGAGAACCTTGTGTGCTGTTCTTTTTTCTGCGAAATGTCCTCCACAAGGGCCATCGTGGCAAGCTTTCAATACATCATAAATTTGATCTTTGCCAATGCATCTCCGGATCTCCTGATCGAGTCCTGTGTGAAACAGACAGCCACTTATCGAGTTGTACCTAGCGCTCTGCTGAATAATTTTTGTTTTTTCTCTATGTGATAGGTGTGATGGTAATTGTCCTGCAACTAAGTAGTCGGTAATGTCTACATACCAAGGTGAGTGAGAAGATACTGCAAATAAATACTCATCGGGAAAAGAATCATCTAGTGGAATATTTTCATTAGTTTTTAACCAAGAAAGGAAATCAGCAACTACATTTTCTTTTCCTGGTCGATCTACAATTGTGATATCAAATTCTTGTAACAACAGTAACCATCTAGTGGCTCGATCATTTGTAACTGAGTTGTTCATTAAGTATTTAATGGCCGAGTGGTCAGTATGCAAAAAAGTAGTATAACCAGTATTGTAATGCCGAAATTTATTGATAGCATAAATAACTGCTAGGAACTCTTTCTCAGTAGCTGTATAATTACGTTCTGCGGGAGTCATGTTTGTGCTAATAAAATAAATGGCATAGGGAACACTATTTTCTTCCTGTCCCAGGACAACTCCAATGGCAGTGTTTGAGGCATCAGAGGATATATGAAAGGGGAATGCCCAATCAGGTCCTCTCAAAATGGGAGCAGTGGACAACTGATGTTTTAGTTCATCGAATGCTTTTTCACAATCATCAGTCCACTTAAATTCAGCATTTTCATTAGTAACACAAACAAAGGAGAAGCTATTTTAGAAAATTTCTTGATAAATCTTCTATAATACCTGGCATGTCCTAAGAAACTTCTCACATCGGTTTGGGTTTTGGGGATAAGGAGGGTCAAAATTACCTGTAGTTTAGCTGGATCGACTTGAATTCCTAAAAATGAAATGGAGTGACCCAATACAATACCTTTATTCATCATCATATGTAATTTTTCAGTACTTAAGGCAAGATGTGCTTCAATACATCTCTTAAGTACTTTTTCAAGGTTCTGTAGGGCATCCTCAAAGGTTGTGCCATAAGAAGTAAACTCGTCCATGAATATTTCTAAGGAATCATTTATCATATCTGAAAATATCCCTATCACCGCTCTTTGAAATGTTGCTGGGGCATTACATAGCCCAAATGGAAGAACCCTATAGGCAAAGGTCCCCCAAGGGCTAGTAAAAGTGGTTTTGTCCTAATCCTGGGGTGCAATCTTTATCTGATTATATCTACTAAATCCATCCAAAAAGGAAAAGAATTTCTTACCTACTAAGTTATCTAATACCTGATCAATGAATGGTAAAGGGAAATGGTCTTTCTGGGTGGCCTTATTTAGGGCTCTATAGTCCACACATACTCGTCATTTCCCAGTTTTCTTGGGTACAATTACTAGTGGAAAAACCCATTCACTATCAGATATGGGGTATATAAATCCTGCATTCAACAATTTTTGGAGTTCTTCTTTTACTATTTCCCTTAAATTGGGATTCATTCGTCGTTGGGGTTGACAAACTGGGAGGGATCCTTCTTTAATATAAATGCGGTGAGTGCATAGTTCAGGAGAAATCCCCTTCATGTCTATATAATCCCATGCGAATGCCTTTATTTTCACGAAGTAGCTTCATTAACTGTTGTTTTTGATCATTTGTTAGATTAGGATTTATATTTAACGTTTTACCTGGCTAGATTTGTACTATTATACTTTTGGAGGGGCTGCCAGCTAATGTCTGAGGTAGATTTTTAATTTCAAGGTTGTGCTGGGATTCAGATTCCAAGATTGCAGTGAAGTGATTGTTTATTTCTGGACTGATCGAAGAAGGTTCAGAAATGAATTTGTTCATTAATTCATCTTCGGTTGAGTCTTTGAAAGTTAAAGCTTGTCCAACAGTGAAAAAAGGTTGGGTTTCCTCATCCTCATAATCTAACCATACTAAATTGTCATTATTAATCATGGGTGTGGCATGAGGATAAAGAGTCAACTATTTAGTTTCTTGCCCATTAGATATTGTCATTGATCCAGACCTACAGCTGATGAAAGCATCTGCTGTAGCCAGCCAAGGTCTTCCTAGAATCAGTGGATGACCCCCCAATTTTGTTTTAGTTTGTAACACCACAAAGTCGGCTGGGTAATTCCAATATTCTACGGAAATTACCAGGTCTTCAGTGACTCCTTCGGTTTTAATTGTAGAGCGGTTAGCCAGCTGTAGGATGGTTGGAGTTTCCCTAATTAAAAGTTTCAGCTATAGTAATTGTGTTGTTTCGAGTGTCATAATGTTTATTGCAGCACCTAGATCTACTGGAATTTTAGAGACAAAGATTTTACCAACCTGAACTATTGCTGTAGGGTGACCAAGGTCACCATATTTCATGGGAGGGTCTTTTTCTGTTATCAAAGCAGTAAGTTCTCCCATCACATGAACTGTGAGGGGTTCCTTAGCTTTTCTTCTAGACTTTTTAATATAGATATCCCTAACAGTTCTAGCATAAATAGGAACATCTCGTAGTGCTTGCAATAACGGAATTTTGACATATAAATTCTACAGTTCTCCTCAAAGGTTAAAAGAAGGTGGCCCAAATGTTTTAGTAAGAGCCAGTCATTCTGAAAAGGGTAGCTCTACTGTTTGGGTAGTGTTGTTAGAAGACGATTCAACTGTTTCAGCATTGTTGTTAGATGACTTTTCCTTTCTAGTTTCCTCTTTTTCAGAGTCAGTAATGTCATCAATGATGGGTTCAACTATCCTCCCAGAACGTAAATGGATGTCATTACATTGCATAAGAGAGACAGGTTGAATTTGAATATCAATTACCTGTAGAGCTTTATTATTGTTTGGGTTGGGGTTAGGTTGCACAGGCAGTTGGGGTCTGATTGACTGGATATTATGCAGAGCATTAGATGGTAAGGAAAGAGATTGTTGGTGTTAAGGAAATGGAATCTGATGGGTTGTCCAATTTGGATTCCATTGATAGAAATAAGGTTGTTGAAGAGTCCAAGGATTCCACATAGTAGGGTTGGTAAAAGGAGGATTTGGTTGCTGCATAGGTGGAAATTGCATTGGATTAAAGGGTGGGTATTGCATTTGATGTTGCATAAGTTCTTTCCAGGGTCCAGCAGGAGTCTCCTCTACTTTGACAAGCCTCACTCACTTCCCAAATGACATGAAAGGTATGTGATCTCTCCTCTCACAAGCTCAAAAAGGAATCCTAATTTCTAGCAGCATTTACCCTCAAGAATCTTCAGCTTTCAACCTCCCCTACAACCAGCCCAATGCCTGAATTTATAGTGCAAATGGAGGAAGTTGCAGGTCCACCATTGAAGGGATAAGTTCCTCCTTCAATGGGATAAGCACCTCATATCATGGAGTTAGCTCCCTTAGTTATGGAATGGATGAACCAAGGTGAAGCGGACTTGCCAGCGCAATATTCCTTCCAGAAGTGTCTAGAAGTGACCCAAGATGAGTTTTTGAGAATGAACTCATGCCTTTTTAACTTTTACAGGGGTTCACATCCATTACTCAATAGACAGAGCGGTCAGGTTTGCAGGAAACTTGACCATTGGGTGCGGCACTGCAGGCAATGCTAGGAGAAAGTGCGAAACCAGGATTTGAGATATTTTTAAGGTCTTTCTCCCATTTTCAAGGCTTGACATGAAGAGCTGAGGCTTAAGACTTGCAAAGGAGGTATGTATGAGTGTTTATGGACTCACACAAATTGTAGAAAGTCATGGTGACAATATTTTGTGTAACAGGGGCCACGAGGTAAGTACATTAAATCTTTGAATACTTGGATTAAGATGTTGATATGTGAAAAACAGATGATGAGAATACATTAATGAGTGGAAAAACATAGAGCGAAAGCGTCTACAAGGGTATCAAAGGGTTAGGAAACAATCCTTTGATTTCACCTCCACGAGCGGGCGAGGAAGAGCATGCTTGGGTTTCTCCTAGGAGTGTGGTCTGTTTGATAAGGCAATGCGTTCCATAGTTATCATCCCCGCTAAGACCACCACTTGTGTCACCTCCTTCATCTCCATCTTCGCCCACACCGTCTCTATCAAACCAACCGTTTAGCATGGCAAGCATGATCAAGATGCTTATATTCAGAGGAGTAGGGAACGAAGATCTAGATCAGTTTTGGTTTGTAGTAAGAGTAGTGTGGGAAGAACACGGGGTTATGGATGATAACATTAAGAAGGCCAAATTGGTAAGTTCCCTGTAGGATCGTGTGTTGACATGGTATATCAAGCACCTGAATGATCACCTGAATGTTGGAATAGGTGAAATCTAGAGTGCGTTGAACAGAGAATTTAGCTGGCTGAAATTGAACACACGGTCGATCGTCGAATTCATGGAGATCATGATGCTTCTAAGTGAGACCCCTTAGGATCTAGATCCGAAGCTTAAAAGTATGATCCGCGAGGCTAATATGACACTACCCGATGCATAGCACTGGGCGTGGTTTGTGGCGTCTTTGACACCACACTTGAGGACGGAACTATCACAACAGAAGCTCTCAACCTAGGTTGAAGCTTCTGAAATGGTGATGAGGTTGCATGAAACAACGATACAAGATCCAGCGTTGGCAGTCCAACAAATCCATGAAAAACTAGAAAACCTATGCTTGGAGATGTAGATTTTGAAGTAGGATAGGGCACCCCAGCCAGAAGCAAGAAGTGTGATGCATAAAATGTAAAGGACATGGTCATGAAAAGGATCATTGTCTAGTATTTACGAGTTATTTGGTGGGAGGGGGACCAATGTTGATGAGCCCAGAGGTGCAGGTGGGCCCAAGTGTGGCACGTACGCTTTTGTGCAAGATCTATCAAATGGGAGGAAAGCACATGACGGACAACTGTCACCTGTTGTAGAAGTACACATAGACTCCACAACAACTGTATTGTAATTTTTGTAGATCAATGGGCCACGATGAGTGGACATGTCGGAGCAATGAGCTAATGACAGATAAGACCCTAGCTTATTGAATGAAAACAAAAACGTGAGGCTTCAATCTAGCCGCAACAATAGTGTGGGGTGGATTTCAAGGGCGAGGTAGAGGACGAGGAGGAATGGGGCTTAGAAGGGGCCGTGAATAGCTAATCTATTACAATTGCTGACGACCTGGGCACTATGCTCGCGATTATGCAAACCCAACATGAATGTATTATCTTTATTATGAGCAGTTTGATAACGAAATGGTAGATTTTCTGATGTTGATCACACAAATGTGCAAAAAAGGGGTAGTATAGGTTACTCCAACTCAAAATATCCAAATGAGGTCCAAACCACATGAAGAAGACCCCAACATGAACATGATGCTCAGAAGTGGTGCAACCATAGGCAGGGAAAATTTTAAGAACACCCCCTAAATTTATAAGTATAATAAATGGGCGAATCTTCATGGTATATAGGAAAAATGGAAGGCGATTTTATCAATAATATAAGATGTATATATAATTTTTTGGCGAATCTCTCACCAGTCATGGCGAATATTTTACTCAATAAATCAGTCTTGGTATTACCATGGGTTATCA
>APFE031367185.1:0-47134 GCA_000404065.3 Pinus taeda
ACGTGGTTAAAACCCTCAGAGTGGGAAACAGTCCACGGCCTGCGCCAACGTGGCTACTACAGGCAATTTATTAATAAAGAATGAAAATTTACATAAGCTTCTCTCATGCACGGTTAACCTACAAATGACCCTCCATGCGCTTTAAATAGAATTCATGGACCAATCGGGTGTCAAGCCAAGGATCAAGTGTCGGTAATACCGAGGAGAGAATGAACCGTCGGATCACTACATATCGTGACCGTCGGATTGTAAGTTACAAAATGTACAACGGTAAAGAAACACACTTTACCTAACTCTATACCTAACTCTATACTAGACCAAGTTGAACTTAAATATTCCTATGTGTCGGAATATCCTGACACTTGGAATATTTGATGTAGGAAAATTTGTTCAGGTACAAGGACTGATGTGTTGCTACAGAAACAGAAGTGCTCCAATTCTTGGGGCATAGAGCCCCTACCGAAAATATAAGTCTTTAGTATAAGTAGAAGTTATACTTTTCACATAAGTTTTATACCTACACTAGTGCAAGGAGATTGCAAGAGTACATGAACGACCGCTTAGTGTGAGAAGGAAAATCATTAAGATGGCAGATCTTTTCAAACGCCCACTTGTTAAACCACCAAAACCTATACTGAGGATAGATATATAATTTCACTTCATTGATTAAGATAGTTTACAATAGTGTAAAAGTTGCTTTATTTGGTTTATTCGCAAATGCATCCTTTTACATTCCAGCATTAGGATTACTTTGGTGTTAATTTCCTTTGAGATTTTTCATTTTTAATTCTACAAAGTTTCAATTGAGAAGTAAGAATATGAATAGGAAATGTTCATACCACTTCTGGAATTACTTGTGCTTCATCTCTAACTTTACGAAACCCCCAGGTTGACATTTAAGTGTTGAAGGATATTGCTTAAGTGCAATTCATGCACCGAACATTTTGGCATCATTTCCAAGGAGGCCATTTGAATTGGTAAGAAATTTTCATTTTTGCTATAGGGGTAAGTCTACTATTATTTTTTTCTTGTAGTGTGATTCTATTTGCTTGAAGGCATTTACAGGTGTTTAGCTATTTTTGAATTGCAACATTTTTATTGGAATTTTGTTTTGTCGTTTTTTGAAATGAATGCCTAAAAGAGGTAGTGGTCCGAAGCCCACCACGGCCAAAGAAATATTGCTTAATCTAAAACCAAATCTCGTCTTGGGCCTTCTTTTGCAGGCAGAAAATCCAAACAAACACATACTCATGACGCATAAATAGTCTACTTGGGCTTTGGTAGCAGTGGTCCAAGTGTGACACAACCCACAAAGGGGAAGAAGGGGACTATTGGAACCCATAGTCAACCTTCTCAGCCTGTTGAGAGTGGCTTGCATGGAATAATAACCATGGAAGAGTAGGAAGACCATGTAGAAGGAACTAGTGGAAATGAAGTAAATGAGGAAGAATCCACTTTTGGATTCACAATTGTGGATCCTAATACACAAGTACAAATTAAAATTATTTCACCATTAGCTCTTCCTCATTTCTATGGGAAGGTACATGGAGGCCCAAACTCTTTCTTATTTGAGTTTGATATTTTGTGTAGAAGTTATGATTATTCATTTGATACCCGAATGTTAAAGTTGTTTCCTCCAACTCTCAAGGATGCAACACCCTACTGGTTCATGTGACTAGGAGGAAACACTATATCTTTTTGGGAACAAATTAAGAGAGTGTTCTTCTCAAAATATCACGAATGTTTCCAAACTATAGATATTCAAGATGAAATCTTTACTATTGTGAAAATGACGATGTGGCTCTAGAGGACTATTTGGAGAGATTCCTATACATCCTCGAAAGGTCAAAGAAACAATTTGATCTAAGTATGATTAGAACCTTGTTCTTACTGGCACTTATTGACTATGCTAGGAATAATCTAAATCTATCAGGAGAATGGGGATATTTCTAAAAAATATTACGGTCAAATCTGTGACTTGTGCAAGAAATCCTCGAGGAATCAATATAGATCTGGTAAAGAAATTCAGAATAGAAATCAGAAAATTTAATCTTTTAATGCTACGATTATTGGATTAGAGAACAAAATGGACAATATGAAAATTAAAATAATGAATACTCTTAGTAAACAAATAGGCTCTTTGAAGTTTTAGCAAAATCTTGTAGAGGAACAAGAGTCATTGTCTATATTTTGTGCAAAATGTAGAAGAAAGCATCTTTTAGGAGAATATCCTCTCAATATTAACGCAACTCATAAATGTGCAATTGTACAAAGAACCATGCCACGGAAAAATGTCCCTCCATACCTGGGCTAAAAGTTGTACTTGAAGGAGGAAAACCTGAAGTCGAATCATTTCATGCTATGGGAGCATGAAGAAATTGGCCTCAGGTAAGTGCAGGTATGGCTCGTGAACCTCCACCGCAGTTTTTGGTTATAATGCACATTCATATTCCTATCCTAAAACTAGTCACTCTCAACATTGGCAGCATGGAAACCAATATAATTATGGACAACCCTCCCAATATTGGTAATAAGGATGGAGAGGGCCAAACCATTCACAGCATTCCTATCCTAGAACTATGCAATCATATCCTCCTACATATGCACCTTACCCAATGCCACAACCATCATTTCCTCAATTGAGTTATCCAATGCCACCATTGCCTTTACCTCCACCGTTTCAACCTCCTCACCTGCCTGCCCAACCTTCACCCAACCCAAATAACAAATAATTACAAATGATCCATTCTATTAACTTGCTTTCCTCATCCAGATATCAGTCCATGCGAATTGGAGTTAATGAACTCCAATTGAGATCGGGGAAGATAATAGCCTCTGAAAATTAAAAGCAGCCTATGGTGATTACCAATGAGAAAGGTGAGGAGGAAAACCTCGACCATTCTAAAAAGTATGACACCATCTAGCCTATCCCTGTATCTTCTAAGCCTTTTTCATCTTCTTCCAACTGACCTCCCTATCCAAAGAGTTTAGTTGTGGAGAAGAATGACCCCATGCCCGAGTCTATCCTGGCTAGTGAGCTTAGGAATATTTTCATAAACATACCTCTCCTGCAAGCTATTAAAGAGATCCCCATTTGTACACAAATAATGAGGGAAATTTTTCTGAAGAAGCTAGGAAGGAGAATATTAGAACCTCAAACTATTCACTTTTTCGGTAGAGCAATAGAGTTAATGACGGGGTGTATGCACATGGAGGAATATCCCAAGCCCAGAAACCCTGTTGTCTCTGTTAAAATAGGTGATTTCCTTGTTTCAAATGTACTTATAGACATATGAGTGGCATTAATGTTATGACCAAGAAAAGCATGGATCAACTTGGATTGTTTCATACTCGTCCTACTCCCATTGTGCTTGAAATAGTAGACAAATCTGAAATCAAGCCAGAAGTGGTGTTAGATGATGTGGTCATTTCTTTAGACTCTTGGGAATACCTCAAAGAATTCATTGTGATTTATCCAAAGAAACATGTGGGAGGACATCCCTTGATATTGGGATTACCATGGCTTGCTATGGTCGATGCTTATATCGGAAATCGTTCTGGTGACATGTATATTTCCCATGGAGATTCTAGGAAGGTCACCGTGTATCCACCCACTAGATCCATTCAGGAGCTTTGATACACTTTATGGTTAAACTATAGTAGTGATGAGGAGACTAATCCTATTTCTGTCATACATCAGAATGTTGAGCTCTCACAGAAGGGTGAGATTCAAGACTTCTTGAACAATATAGACACCATGCCCAATTTTGAGTCATTGAGTTAGATTTTTAGTATAGATTTTCAGGAAAGTCATGACTTTCTACCTCCCTCACCACCATCTCTAACGACACGTCTATGTACTCTAGAGCCTAATACCACTCTTGTTGAGATTATTCTGGGTAAATCATTGCATATCAGTTCAAACTTGGATTCATCCCAGGAAGAGCAACTTGTGAACTTGTTGTAAAACCATCATGATGCCTTTGCATGAGGCTATGAAGATATGAAAGGTATCCCTCCTAAAACTTGTACCAACCATATCTATACTTAGGATGGAGTCTGACCTGTTTGGAAACTCCAAAGGGGTATTAACCCAGCTCTAAGAGATGTTGTAAAGAAAAATTACAAAAACTCTGAGATGTTGATTTTATATATCCCATTTTTGATAGCTAGTAGGTCTATCCATTGGTGTTAGTCCCAAAAAAAGATGGGAGATGGCGAATATGTATTGGGTACAAAGAAAACCCACTATCCAATATTACTTCCCACTTCCTTTCATCGACCAGGTACTCGATACCCTTGTTGGTAAGAAGTACTTTTATTTTCTAGATGGCTTTAGCAGTTATAACCAGCTACAGAATACAGTCGAGGATCAAGACAAAACCACTTTTTGATGTCCATGGATTTCATTTTCTTACCGAGTGATTCCCTTTGGGCTATGTAATGCCCCTAATACCATTCAAAGGGTAGTCTTGGCCATTTTTGTTGACCTTGAGTGTGTGCAAATCTACATGGATGAATTTTATGTGTTTTGGTGATGCATTTCAGGAAGCCCTAAAATATCTAGAAAACGTTCTTATTCATTGCCAAGAAGCTCATCTCACCTAGACTGAAAAAAAAAAATGAAAATTAATGTGCAAGGAAGGAGTGGTTCTTGGCCATCTTATTTCTGACAAAGGCATCTAGGTTGACCCTCCAAAAATACAAATTATTTTGAGTCTTCCTATACCCAAAACTCAAGGGGCAGTGAGAGTTTTCCTAGGACATGCGGGCTACTATAGGAGACTCATTGAGAATTTCTCAAGGATAGCTAACCCCCATTTCCGACTTTTGGCTAAGTTAATGAGTCTTCTTGGTCCACATTTTGCCAATAGTCCTTTGAGACATTGAAGGAAAAACTAGTTCAGGCACCAGTTTTGAGAGCACCAAACAAGTCCCTTCCATTTCATATTTCCTCTTATGCCCCAGATAATACTATTTGTGCAACTTTAGGACAAGAAGAAGACAAACAATATTATGCTATTTATTTTATTAGTAAAAACTTGTCACCTGCTAAACTAAATTATACGGTTACTAAGAAAGAGTTTTTAGCTGTAATTATTTCCATTAATAAATTTAGACATTATATTACAGGGTATGAAGTATTTGTGCATACTGACCATTCCACAATAAGATATTTGATGAATAAACCATTAACTACCAGTAGAGTGATTAGGTATTTATTATTGTTGCAGGAATTTAATATTGCCATTATTGATAGATTGGAAAAATCTAACATAGTAGCAGATTATTTTTCAAGATTAAATAATGTCGGTGAAGCAATTCATGTTGATGATGATTTTCCTATTGAGCATATTTTTTGCTGTGTTGACGAAATCCCCATGGTTTGCTGACATAGCTAACTATTTATTCACTGGAAAATTACCACCTCACTTATGCACTCGTGAAAAATGGAATATCATACAGAAAAGTGGTTCATATTCCTGGATCCAAGGAGACCTCTTTTACACTGGAGCAGATCTTATTATCTGTATATGTGTAAGAGAGGAAGAAGTATTTGATATTTTAAAATATTCCCATGATGAGCCTTGCAGGGGTCACTTTGTTGATAAGAGGACTGGATACAAAGTCTTACAAGTTGGCTATTTTTGGCCCTCCTTGTTTAAGGATGCCAAATAGTATGTCAAGTGATGTGAGAATTGTCAGCAAATTGGCCAACCTAATCAAATCAATGAACTGCCTTTATGTCCTCAGGTTATGATTGAGCCTTTTGAAAAATGGGCCATTGATTTTGTATGACCAATTAACTTGAGAACATTAGATGAAAAACATATTTTGGTTTGTATATATTTAGTTACAAAATGGGTAGAAGCTAAACTTGTTTATTTTGCTACTGAAAGAGTTATTGTTGATTTTCTTTATACTGAAATCTTTACTATTTGGTGTGCCTAGAGAAATTCTTTCTGACAATGGACTGCAATTTATTTATAATCTGGTACAGGGTGTGATGGATCAGTACAAAATTCAGCATAGGAAATCGACACCATATCATCCACATGAAAATGGTCAGGTGGAGTCCACAAACAAGGTAATTGAGTCCATCCTCACAAAGACTATAAATATTCATAGAAAGGATTAGGCTAACAAATTACAGGAAGCCTTGTGGGCATACCAAACCACTTGGAGGAACAACACAGGGCATGCACCATATGAGCTGGTGTATAGGAAATAAGTCCTCTTGTCGATAGAATTCCATTTCAAGACTTTCAGGGTTGTAGTCCAATTGGGGATAGATCTCTCTAAAGCACAACAATAGTTTCTTCTATAGTTGAATGTGCTAGATGAATTTCAAAGGGATGTTGTTCAGTAGAACATCTTGGCTCAACAATAGCACGATAAGTGGCTTGACAAGTCTATCCAGAAGAAGCAATTCGAACCAGGTGATTCCGTGCTCATTTACGATTCTTGATTCAAATATTTTAAAGCGAAATTCCATACTCACTGGATGGGATGTTATGAGGTGGTCAAAGTGTTTGAAAATGCAGCGGTAGATATTAAAACTATTGATCGATGGAATTTTGTATTCCTGGTAAATGATCATAGATTGCAGGTGTATTTTCAACCCCTTACTAAAGGATGTTTTATGCAGCAAGTCCAGCAACAATTTGAAAAGGAGTTGGTAGGTGGTAACACCAACCTATTGAAGGTGTGATTCTTTATTTTCCTCATGAAAAAAGAAAAAATAATAAAAGAAAATAATAACAAAAAAATTAAAAGTATAAAAAATTTTCTTGTAATTATGAAAATGAGTTGACTGGCATGATTGCAGAAGGATCAACATGAAATCCAGCATGCTGGCAAGGAGACTGAAATCTCAATAAAAGGGTGAAATTACTTGATTTTTTAGATACGTTGGCTGCCACCAAGAAGAAACAAGTTCAAGGAACCCAAGCCTTATCTAAGTTTTGGGTAACTAGCATGGAAATTTTTATCCAAGTAAACACTTAATTCCTTTGCAATTACCTTTCCAGCACCAATGCAAGCAGACCGTGAAGGTAAAATTCTGCCTTTGTTCTATTTTCCTGTTTCGTAATTCCCACTATTTTTCTTTTCAGAATCCCATAACGAATCACCCTCCTTTTTCTTCTAATTTTTTTAATCCCTATCCAATTTCATAAAATCCTTCTTTTCTCCCTTGAATTTCTTCCCACATCCCATTCTTGTTTACCCCCCTTGGTAGTACTATTCATGGAATCCATGTTATGAAATTCCATCCCATTCTAAAAATTACCCCTTCCCACTTCTTTGTTCCCTCATGGATTGATTGGAAGATTTGATACAGTCATATAAGAAGGCATGCTCATGAAGCACTAAAGAATGGAAAATACAGCTTCTCTTGTATGTTCAAGAAATTTCTAAAGTCCATCCAAAAGAAGTGAGTTCTATTAGATTCTTTTATTATCCTCTCTTTCTTCGTTGCTATAGAAATCCCTGGTGTAGGAACACACATGTTGGTCCAGGTAGGTTCAGTGCCAGCATGTTGTAGTGCAAGTAGGCTCAATGTAGGCACATTGCAGTGCAAGCAGGATCAGTCCAAGCATGACTAGTGCAGGCACACAAACATAGCGCAGAAAATTGTTTAGACAGAGTATAGAAGCATGACGTTATTGATAAATTTACATTTTTTTCTACACATGACTAACAACCACAATTATAGACCATAGCATTGTATTATTTTAATTTATTTTAAAACTTTGTTTTATCATTTACTAACTTAGGGAGAAATCATTTAAAAGTGCAAGAGATTTAGGTTCAGAAGTCTAATATTTTTAATGAGTACTGAAATACACCTTATGTGAATTATGAGGCAACCAGAGATAGTATAGACCCACCTGAAATCCTACACTTACCTCCATTGGAAAGATCCTCCATCACACACTCGCTCACCTCACCTCATTATCCAATCCCCCACAACTGTTACACAACCACCGCAAAAATTTGAGCCTCCACCAATTATGATTGCCGATCATAGCAAATTGATATGTGTGTGCATCCGTCTCGAAGAGGAAATAATAATGATTTAATGTGATTGGAGGGGAGCAATTAACAATATGGTAGAGCGACTAGATCTCCATCATAAAAAATTTTGAAATTGCCTTGCACTCTATAGTGTGAAATCTTTCCCAAGTTGTGAAAGAGAATTGAAGTGAATTCAACATATAGAGGGCACTCGTGACACATGAATCATAATTTGTGAGGCAGATAGAGCCAACAGCTAAGTATCAAGGGAGTCTTGCATTATTGCAAGAATTAGGATTTCTCCCATTTTTGCATAAATTCGACAGGTTCGATATGGCCGTGGCTCTGGAATTTGCAATGACATTCGAGAAGAGCGAAGCTAAAGTAGGCTCACTAGAATTTGAATTCATGGAGGAACCTATAGCACAAGCTACAAGATTGTCAACCATGGGTGAAAAATGGTTGAAGAACGAGAGGATTGAAAGGAAAATATGGTGCTAATTTGTGGTCGATCGAAAGCTTAGGGTCAACTAGAAGAAAGGGCTTTCATAGATTGCCAGGCTCAGAAAATGGTGAGACCTCCTATAGATATTACATAAATTTTTGACCTACAAGGGACATTATACATTAACATTCATGTATCATATCATGTCATTGCTACATTCTAAATCAGTGAAACACATCAATTTCCCTTATTACTTGCTTTGAAGTCTAGAGAAAATGGAAAAATGAATGCAAAATGGGAGTGCCAGTCGAGTTGCAGATAAACTATACCTTCATGGGATCATTGCAATATTGGTCAACAAAGATCTAGAAGCTAAGGAAATAACTTGGGAGGCATTCTTGAAATAATTTCATGACAGAGGTGTAGGGGGGTCAACGAGAAAAGGTTTAGCCAAGAAAAGGAAAGTTGAGATGAAAAGTAAAGACAAAATGATTCAAGTGGGGAAGCAAACTGTTGAAAATACCCATTCTTAGTGAAAAGGAGAATGACCAGGACCTCGACGAGGAGAAGGACTATCTCTTCGGGGACAAGTCACGCTCAGTCAAGCTCCCTGATCTTGATTGATGAGACACCTTAGGCTTCACCTAGATATTATAACCTCTTGGTTCTCACAAATTTAGTAGCCCACACAATGCGGAATGAAGAAGATGTAGAAAAGGAAGATGACATATTCTTGTCAGCCTTCATTCATAAATTGAAGAAGAAAAAAATGATAACAAGTGCAAGTAAAGACCCAGCAGAAGGTCAGTTAGATGATGAGGCACAACACCAAGAATCCCTCAAAAATTTTGATGAATAGTGTACTGAAACCCTCGATAATTTTGATGAACAAGGTACTGAATCCCCTGATGAATTGAAGGAAGAGGGTGCTAGAGCCCCTGATGAATTGAAGGAACAATGTACTACAAATCCTAACAAGGTGAATGAATAGGGTATTGAAGCCCCTGTTGAGTTAGATGTATAGGGAATTAAAACTCCTAATGAGTTAAAATCACATGAGGATGAAACCCTCAATGACATAGAAGCCCTTGGCACTGAAACCCTTGGTGATATTATGATGCATATGTTGGATGGCCAATATTACTTTTATCTTGGCAATGATGGTACATTATTTGAATCAATTGCAGAGAAGGTGCCTACACGAGATGAGCTGGAAATAGAGACCTCTACCCTCTATCTGAATAAATGGATAGTAGAGCTCGAGTAGCAAATTCATGACTTGGAAGCACTAAACCAGGTCATGGAAGAGTAGACTTGGCAGAAGAAAGGTGAGATAGAGTTAGAAGAAAAGGTCGAAGAGAAGAAATGAAAAGTGAAGATATGGAAGTTTTAGGTTTCTAAATTCTACAAGTTCCTCAAGAAGGTGACGAAACAACTTAAGAAATCTGGAGGGAATATGATGAAGGTAGTGAAGGCAGGAATCAATATCTAGGTGCAAGTTTGAAAGATGACATTCTACATTGAATATTTTTTGCAGTAGGTAAAGGTTGTGTGAGGACACACAACAACTTAGGGATGGGAGTATGTTGGTAGGCCAAAATACCACATTTTTATCCCTTTCCTATCACAAAATCACAAACATTAACCTTTGTGTTTCTACATAAAACTCGCCATTCATGCACTAGTCCAAGAATACTGCATATTCATACATAAACTTCATATTTCATGTTTAAGGTTTATTAAGTGCTTAATTAATAATTTTAAGTAGATTTCGTGCCTTTAAATATTTCTTGTAACCTATATTTACTTTCCTAAGGTATTTGATAAAGCTAATGCATCAATCATTATGCTAGCTTGATCTAGTGTAGGAAGATTCTTGCACTACTAGCGACTATCCGTCTTGTGATCTCCGTAACATTCGATCACTCCATGCAGGCATCTTGGTCCATGTTGTTGAGTTCAGTTGAAGTTATTAGAGTTGAGACTAAAGTGGAGGACAATCAAGGATATGACTAAAGATCAGTCTACGACCATGAATAGTTTACACTTTATTAAGGACAGTGGCTTAAGTTGTAATTTTGTTTGTTATTCTTGTTTCAACTTGATTTGGAATGAATTTAATTTTTTGTTATGGCCACAGGCCGAAGGGTTGTATAATATGTAGATTTAAGATAGAACTAGATAGCAAGCAATAATGCTAGAATATCATTGTAATTTCTAGTTTATTTGTAATTTCATTGTCACCCTCACTCTGGGCTAGACTTGAACTCTCATGTAAATTTGCTGATCAAAATTAATACAAGGAGCTGGCCCATGGCTTTTTCATTTTGCAAGTAATTCTTCATTGGTGTATCTATAATGTGCTAAAGATTTTCGTTTCATAAAACAGGAAACAAGCTGCTTGGCTAGGGCCTAGCCAACCCAACTTGTTTACCCTCTTGCTTATTATATTAAAAGGTGTGTTAAATTTATTCATTTACAGTAGTGTGATTTGAATCTCAAATTTTGTGCTTGCCTATGAACTCTAATTTATTCCATTAAATAGTCAAGTGTGAATGGATCCATTGTGTCGAAGTTAAATTAAATCATTTCATATAATTTATTTGTTGGTTTCCTTTCGCTTGGATCATGCGGATGTGATCCTTCCTGTAGTTATGCATGCAAGATCTTGCACTCTATTTAACTAGTTCGTCTACAATGAATGTTTCATTATTTTCCTTTTACATGTTCTAATCTATTTCTGCAAAGCAAGTGTTTGTCTCTAATACTAAAATTTGAATTCTTAAATATTAACTATAACTTCAGGAAATAGAAGAGAATGATGTTTCATATCTCGATTTGTATTTGTACCTCACAATTTAAGGAAAAAGAGTAGAAGTAATCTAGAATATTACAGTGAACCGTGTCGAGTTATATTTGTCTACATGAAAAACTCCTTTGATTGAATAAAGTTTGCTTTACTTTTGAAGATTGTTTTTATCTTAAGATTTTCTTTCTATTTTTAATATTCAGTTGATTAAAGCATTCATTTTGTGTGCAAGATTATTTCAGATTCTACTCGCACTTTCAATTCCTTTCATAGTTAACATGCTCATTTATCTTCTCAAAAGCAACTTGGAATATTTGGTGTAGGAAACCTTTTTCTCGTAGAAGGACTAGTGTCTTGCTATAGGAACATAATTCCTCCAAGTCTCAAGGCTCAGAGCCCCTAGAAAAATATAAGTAGAAGTTATACTTCTCACATAAGTTTTGTGCCTCCACTAGTGCAAGTAGATTGCAAGAGTATAGGAACAACTGCTTAGTGTCAGAAGGGAAATCATTGAGGAGGTAGAGTTTTTCAAGGGCCCAATTGTTAAACTGCCAACACCTATACTAAGGATAGACATAGAGTTACACTTCATTGATTAAGATATTTTACAACATTGTGAAAGTTCCTTTATTTGGTTTCTTCGCAAATGCATTCTTTTACATTCCAGCACTAGGATTACTTTGGTTTTAATTGCATTTGAGATTTGTTATGCTTAATTATAAAAAATTTCAATTGAGAAGTAAGAATAGGATTAGGAAAATTTCATACCACTTTTATGAAACCCATGAGTTGACAATTAACTGTTGAAGGAGATTTCTTAAGTATAATTCATGGACCCAACAATTCATAAAGTTATGGATGATTGTAATCTCTTTTTCTGAATCATTTGATGGTAATCTAAGAAGAAGAATATTTGCAACGGTTTTCCCCATATTGTGTTTTTCCTAGTCTCAGACCAATCCTGGTGTCTCTATGTGTGTTGATGATTTTATTCTGTTGTTCCTTTATATGTTGTTGCATTAACGATGATTATGTTGTTCTCTCTATATAATTACATATGACGATGAATAATGTTGTAGATCTGAAAAATGTAATGATGCTATGGGGTGAACTTAATGTATAAATGAAGAAATGCAGTTATCAAACCAAATAATAATGTATCCCTATGAACAATTAACATCAATTCCTCCTCATTCTCCTCCTCCATATCCCCATGGAAGTCCCACCTCAAAGAATCTATTTTTGAATATGAATATGGAATTTGTCTTATCTATGTATGATAGTGATGTTAATGTTGAAAATGTTAACAACTAGATTTTCCAAATTGAAGTATATTACGATGTGTAGCAAATTGTTGATGACGAGGTAAAAAAACATGTTTCCTCTCATTAATTGGAGGTTATTGTGCTAATATGGTGGGGAATACATGTCAAGAAGGTAAAAAAGAATCCCTCATGTATTGAATTTACTTCAGAAATGAAAAAACAATTTTATCTTTTGGCACATCATGAGAAGGAAATAATAGAATGGAAATCTATGTGGAAGTGTAAAGGCCAAAGTGTGTAAACATTTATAGAGGATTTTAGTAAAATCACATTGCATTTAGATATTCCACTGAATATGCAAGGTACTCTTTTCAAGTATATTGGTATTTTTCATGGATATATTCACAACAATATTTTTCTAGTTGAAGGCATGCAAATACGATGAGGTATTTGTGCAAGAAACCTGCATCGAAGCAAGTAAACAAGGTGGTGGAGTATTCATGGAACAAAATTGGTTGAAAGAAGATAAAAGGAAAGGAAAGGAGAATCCAAAGAGAAAAAATTATATTGAGAAGGGTAATGAGAAACTTTCTTATACCCATTACAAGAAAGAGGGACATGATGATAATAATTGTTGGAAACTACATGAAATGTTGAGGCCTAAGTGGTTACTAGATAGGAAGAGTGAGAAAAAAGTGCCTACAACAAATCTATAGGATCTAGGATCAGACTGTAGCAATGAGGCATAGATCAAATTTTTTAGTTGGAAAGGTATATCATATGCACATGTTGGTTCTAATTCTTCTATTTTGGAAAGAAAAAGGAATGAAGTCTTTCCCATAAATATGGTAATCAACAATGTAAAAGTATATACATTGTTTGACTCTAGTTCTCAAGCTAATATGATATTTGAGGCAGTTATTAAGGAGCTAAAATTGGAAACAACACCACATCCTAAAATGGGTATGTAACTGCACTAAGTTGTAGGTGACTGATAAGGGTAAGCTTAGGTCTACTATTACATCTAAATTTGTAGATGAGGTTGAACTACACATGGTTCCATTGTATATTTGTGGAACTATTCTTAGAGGTCCTTGTTCGACAAGAAGGATATCTAATATAGGGAGGAAAACATGTATCACATTTTCAAAGACTATGTAAATTATATCATTCAATTTGATCAAATAAAGGATGATTCTTTACTAGTAACTAAAGCATAGTTAAAGAGGTTCATCAGCGTGGTTCAAACCTTTTCTCTCATATACAGAAAGGTGGACAAAGAAAGTGTTTTTGAGCATGTGAATTTGTCGTGGGAACCTCTTAAGAGGATGAAACATCTTGTTAGTTAATTTCCATTAACATTCTTATACTTATTATATTCTTAATGTCTTGTACATGGACCTTGGCTAAAGTAACACATAGAGATAGATGTACGAAACTAAAAAATGGCTAATAGTATGGTTTTACTTGTCATAATTTTTATGCATCTCTTTGTGATGAGCCAGATACATAGAATAGGGTGGAAAGGAACTCGACAAATGGGGAGGATATATCTAGGAGGATATTAAAAAGGTGTAAAATTCAAAAGTCTCCAAATCTTGATGGAAATATGGACACGTTGGAGATTTCAGCAGGACGATTCCAACACAACTTGAATCACATCAAATAGATTATTTATGAACAATTTATGGTGGTGTGAATATTTTGAGCAACAAGCAAAGAGTTAAAGTTGTGAGGACTCGTGGCAGCACAAGATGTTTCACTTGGAATTATGGATAACATGACATAGAAATATCTTGGAATGTTGTGGGAACACCTATTCTCAAACATGTCGAATTGAGTCATCTATGACATGACAGAAAAAGTGGTGTTGAGTTGGCGAACATAGTGGATATGTGGTGCGAAAGTAGCAAACATGTGGACCAATAGAAGGTTACCACTTGGCCCAATGATAGGGTGACATGTGGCACCTTTAAATGGGTAAAACATATATGGTGTACAATGGAGCCAATGGGGTGGTGGATGTTTATTTTAAATTTCTTTGTTATGGGTAGGTTTTAAAAGGGGAGCTTGTAGAACCTCCACATACATGGTTACAATGAACATGTCCCATGGTCCATGCATTCAACCATTCATTATGGTTATGGATTAGGCATTAGTATATTAAATATTCATTCGAATGGATATAAAAAACCATTTTATACACACCAAGCTATGTGCTACCATGTATATGGGTGTTTGGACCACCATTTGATAACACCATATGAATAGCCTACATGCCCATTCATAATGTACCATAATTATATTGTACGGTTATAAATCCACATTATATTTGGTTTATTACACTTGATGAGGTCAGATTGGGGTATATCAAAAGTCCTAAAAATATGTCTGTAATAAATATGATGCCACAACCTCCATAGACTCAACCTTAGGGTTGTAGATACGTAAATTTATATAAATCAAAGGGTATTACTGTGGAAAATCAATGCTATAGTTCTAAATTTTTTTAGCATGAGTTTTAAGAAATATTTTGATATGGAAATTTTGTAATTTAATGGAGTTTTATATCTTTGTTTTATGACAACAAAAGGAGTTTTCTTGGTGGCATTTTGGACTCCACTTGCTAGTTGCAGAGAACCCATTTGCAAGAGATTTCTAGAGCCATTTCTATTACTGTCATTGTGATTTTTCGGATGATAGTAAAGAGGAAAATTTCTTGGAGGAAGGACCCAAGGACATATCTATGCTAGATGAACTCCATTATCAATTTGTTTTTTTGTTATATTCTACTTCTCTCGATATTCTTCATTTCCTTTAAATTGAAACTTGATTTAAGTCTCTCATTCTTCATTTAAGCTAAATATTGGTTTTATATTTATCGTTCATGCTTGAATATTTTTAAAAACTAAGTCACTTTAAGAGATCCTAAATGAGAGAGAAACATAGAAGAATATAGGTTAAAACCACCTTCCTAAAGCAATGCCATGGCATGGAGAGAATGGAAGTGGCCAACCAATATGACAAACATTTTCTAAGTGGAAGTTGTCTCTTTCCTTTTGAGGTGAGACTCCTTAAATGCACACCAATGGAGATAAATGTGCAATAAATGGTGGCGCATGAACATAAACCTAGTTTATATTATTTCTTTCGAGCCCCATTGGGATAATATATAAGACATGTTAAAATCACACATTCATACATATTAAATGAGTAGTATATATTGATATTCATAAAAAATCTTACCTTATGGTACATCTCATATTGATAAGATTTAGAAAACCCATAAAAAATAGCTAAATTGTAATTTTATTTTCAATTATTATTAGTATTATTCGTAATAAAAGTAATTAATATATGACTTAAACACTTATATGCATTTAAAAAATCATGTAAAAATATTCTTAAACATGGAGATTAATCCCCTCTTTATCATGGAAATTCTTAACAAATAAATAGGCTTTTGAACAATACCTGAGCCAATATCATGGCTCACTATTACCATACGTACAAAAGACCATGACTCATATATATCTTGAGAATTTTCAATTTCAATAAAAGGATAGGATTTCTTTTCTGAAGAAAAAAAACATAATTTTATTCAACTTGAAACAAGGATAAAATGATATTCTTTAGATGCTTGAAAACATTCAAAAAATATCATCCTTTCAACACATGCACAAGACTAATGAGAAACAAAAACATCATAAAAAATGCATATGGTTTTACAAGGCTAACTATGATGAAAATTACAGAACTTCCCATTTTTTCCTTTCTTTTTTTCCACCTTTTGCTGGACACCTTGAGTGGGGGAAGAAGTTAGTATTTCCAGTTGATTTCCACATATTTTTTTTTTGGGGGGGGGGATCCTTTATTAGAGTCCAAGTACTTTATTACATGAGATTTATTTATGCCTCATGAATCCTTTTCCATGGGTAATTCCCTATTTTTTCTCCCTCTAACTATGATCCTTATGTATTCAATACCATTCTAGAAAACATCCACTACACCAAACCTATCTCCTTTACCACACTTTGAGTGGGTTTTAGGTTAAGTTTGTGTTTCCAAATATGGATGATTTCCTTCCATCTCTTCTCCTTCATCTTATGTACTAACTGGGAACTTCCACCTCGTTTTCTAAGGGGCTTGCCTCGTTTAGTTTTTTGGTGCCCTTTTTTCTATGCGAAAGAGTTTGGAAGATGTCTTGTTTGGAATCAGGTATGACATCTAAAGGTGGCATTATCATATTTGAACACTTGTGTCCAATGAAATTTCTCATGTTTTATAAAATTGTGATCAAGAATACCTCGGCCAATGTCGATCTCTACACCTATCTTGGCCAAGGTAAATATACCTTTGGATCTTATATCCACATATTTTTTTTCTAATTTACCAAAAATATTTCCAATATTCTCTAATACATGATGCTGCTAGAAATGAAGGGAGAGGTTTGGCATTCACACCCAAATCAACATTGTTCTTACCACCATATTTTTTGCAAGAAACTTTCGGAACCATGGGGTAACAAAGAACTTGAATCTACCCTAAAACCATGGTCATTCATCTAAGATGCTTTCCCTGTCATACTCTATCTCAAAGTGTACAACAAAGAACCCTTTGGAGCATAGATAAAGATAACACTTTGTTGTCCAGGAAGAGTAAACTTGCTCATATAAGTCTTATGGCTTCAACCAAAATTCATTGAACCGATGTATTAATGTTGTTTTTTGTATACCTACAAAGTCAATTTTTAGCTATGTGCTTGTTACATTCATGGTTAGTAGCTTGTCAAATTGCTCAATAATGCAAGAAACTGACATATTTCAATATAGATCGGTTTGAGAGACATTTCCCCTTGTTGGACACCTAATCCTCAATGGGTTAGTGTGGAAGCTGAATGGACAAAAGGAGTCCAAGAGACCTTGGGATGTGAAACCCAACGGTCACAAAAATGTACTATAAATGTATATCACTTGTTAATAAAATGTATTCTCATGTTTATATTTCATATTGTTCTGGCTGCCCAAGTGTGTTTAACATGGTATCAAAGTGGGCGATTGCTGGTCCTTCTCCAATTTGAGCCATTTGTTTTGTGGTCTTTATATATATGTCAGGTCTGTGTTACCTGATCTCTGACTCTGCCTTATTCCTCTCAGACCTAAAATAACCTACGTCTGCCAGTGCTGCACATCTGTCCATACTGTCAATTTTTATAACACTGTCATTTCCTGTTTTAGCGCTAAGGCATGACGGTGCCACTACAGAGATACGCCACCAACTCCTGGTATGCGTTATTGAATCATATTAACGTTGTTTTAACGCTGTTGAATGGTAGCAGAGCCGTTTGATGAATGCCTATTTGATGAACACCTAGAATGGTGCGTTACACTACCTGTTAATGTTGTCCCATCGGTATATGTTGAACGCTAATGGTAGCAGAGGCAAAGTCAAAGACAACCTCCACTCAAAGGTCGGATTTCTATTGTTTAATTATTTTAGTCCAGTGCAAAACACTGATAAATAGAGAGGTCGATACTCCAGAAGATGTTCCCACTTCTTAATTTATTATGTATGGTGCATATTAGTTTTCTAATGCAATTGCCAATCATTCTCAGAAGAATTGGCCATTTTCATCTTTGAAATTATCTAAATCCTCTGTTTCGTCAGTGCATGACATTCTATAAGTATCAAATATATTTGTTAAAGTTATCTCAGCTTACTTATTTAACTGTCAAACAAAATCAAGGGTATATTTTAGTCTCTCTGACCCGAAGATACATTATATCGATGCATTCTGAGTGCCCAAAATCCCAACGCTGTAGAGTTGAGATCTTTAATGCGGGAATTTCTTGATCCGAGCGCGATGCCAATTTTGTTCTAATATCTGCTAATCATCAACGAATGAGGTTTTAATGGTCATGTAATGGTTATGTAACGTATAACTGAAGAAAACGTTCGTTGAAAGACCAAAGAATACAACATAAGACATGTTTTAATGTAGAACAAATGACTTGCTCTTCATGATTGGTAACCGAGAAATGTTATTCCATGTTAGAGTTTGTGTTGCATTCTTCCCGGAAATGCATTGAGTCTACCCACAAATTTAAACACTTTGAAGGTTGGTCAACCGTTACATTTCGATCTCTGCATGTGGTTCTGGACAACCATTACAGGTTTGGATTGTCGGATAGCGCGTAGCCTGATAGCTCTTCCCTGAGGTCTCGTGTTCAAGTTTTTTCCTCACAAAAATCAAAACTATTGCAGAAGCAGAACAAGTTATGGATACGGTTTTGGTAGCAGGGATCATGTGGATGCACACCGTAGTGGTGCTGATTTTGTTCTCTTTTATTGCTGTCACAACTTATATGCCAAAAATGATTGTTAAATCGAGTTGAAGACTATGATGCGAGCCCATGCCTCGTATTCTGCTTCTATCGATGTGTATGAACTATGCAACGCATTTTGTTGAAATTACAATATTACATCTGAGTTATATAAACAATGCATGTTTTTTTGGTATGATATTTCCATGTTGTGTTTAAAAGATCACAAACGTTTCTAAAATCAATGAGTTATGTCAGCTACATTGGTGTCTTTTAGCGTTAAACACTTTGTTGATTGTCGTGCATATATATATGTCTTGGACAATAGCATAAGCATTGAAGTGTTATGTAAATGCATTAGGGTATTGCCTTTTGATAGCCATCATTTGGAGCAAATCCGTCAGTCAGAGTGGAAGGATTCTCTTGTTCAAGCCCAGAAAAGCACTGCATTGTGTCAACTCGTGCTTGATTCCTCTGCCCCCTTTTCGAGGGGCAGCTCCAAAACTTTTGTTTCTGTACAGTGCTAAGAATGTTGAGTGTAGTGCTTCCTCTGGCAAGTGCACCAACTTGTATTTTTCTAGGTTTGAGAGGAGGGAAGCTCACCAAATGCGACCGATTTTTTCACGTGCCAATGAGGAGGCTTTCATACACTTGTCGGAGAGTATTCTTGTACACAGGATTTCATTTGTGAGCACTGGAGTAGTGTAGGGATAGATATTTCTTGAGAGTGACTTTTGTCAGAACTTGAAAGTGAGAATAGCATTCATTTCAAATTTACGGTGGTAATTGTACAATTGGGAATCTTGTAATTATGTAATTAAAACATTCAGCTAGACTGCCTATCCCTGAGCAACTGTACCTTGTAACAAAGTACTTGAGAGGCAGGAACTAATGATGATGTGTTTTGTGAATGTAGTTGGATCCTGCTGAAGAGTGGAGCATGGTAAATTTTGTTATTTCAAAAAAAAAAAGGCCTTAAGGCTCTCTTTCCCATTATTGATTATGTTCTGTGCACAGCTAGGAAAATATCGTTTTGAGGCCTAAATCGCTTGTAGCTTTGTTGGAAGTTAAATTCTTAGGTGAATTGAAGAAAATTCATTTTTGAATGAGGAGTCTGTTTTCCGGATATCACCATTCTTTGTGTGTTGAATCTATTGCAAGCTGATTGATTTGAAGTTGTTGCCATAAGTTTATATAAAAGAGAAATTGGTGTCCATCTTTTCGTCATTCTTTTACTATTTCTTTGAGGTTAAAAATGGATCCAATTGGTGCAATATTAGAGTTAGTGGACAATCCAATACTCTCTACTATGGATAATACAGTCAAAATCAGCAAAGGATCTCTCTCATAAATTCAGACATGTCTACAAAATGCACTGGAAAAGAATGATTTTTTGCATCTTGAATCACAGCTACAGCAAGAAGAGCTACACCAAAATAGACATCATTCTGAACCTATTTTTGTTCAGAACATTGAGACAACCACCCATCAGCAGCAATTCAATAATGTTGCAGTTCATTCAAATAAAGCAGCAGTTGTACATGCAGATGCAAAAACTCAATCTGCACTTCCCAAGCCCATCATCAGACCTTGGGAACAGCTTGTCCATAGTAAGCACATAACTGGTCTTGGATATGATAAGGACTTGTCCTCTCATATTCCAGACTACTCAAAGTCCATTCAATTTCAGAGTGCTGGATTTATTCATGACAGTTCACCTGCTCCTCATGATAGTTCAGCTTCAGCTGTTCCAGACTCTTCCCCTCTTCCATAGCAACAACAACAATAGATGGTGAAATGCCAACACTGTGACCAAGTTGGCCATTTGAAAGATCATTGTTTTGATCTTCATCCATGTAAGAACTGTCATAAAACTAGTCATTCTTCAAACAAATGCTTCAAAAACAAACATCTTGCAAGAACAAAGATTCATCTTGGATGGATCTCTTCTTGGCAATGGGCATCAACAACTAAGAAGATATTCCAAACACATGTCAGGACTTGTTCCAAAGTATTGAAAAGTATTGCAGCTGAGTTTTCTCCATCATCTCACCTTGTATCTGACAGGGGGGGAAATGATGGTCATCTATAAGTTTCAAAGTCACATCAAGTGAGCCTGTGCCACACCAGTTTCAGAGTTGTAGCCAGAGACAAAGATGCCCGTGAACATGCCTTCAGTTGGAAATCTAGGACACTTCCTCTAGCAGAAGACTTCAACTTCTTGCCAGTTTTGGAAGAATTCCAGGAACAAAATTGAGAACACTTCCTCTGGCAAAAGGCTCCAGCTTGTTGTTAGTTTTGGAAGAGTTCCAGGAATTGCATTAAGCATTCCAGAGTTGTTGGTCATCCTTAAACCATCACAGGTTGAGACTTCCCTTTTCAGGTTGAAGTTCTCCCTTTTATGTGGGGTGAGACCTCCCTTTATTGGTTGAAGGTTTCCCTCTTGAAAACAGTAGGAGCACTTCCTCTAGCAGAAGACTTCAGCTTCTTGCCAGTTTTGGAAGAGTTCCGGTAACTGCACTAAGCATTCCAGTGTTGGTGGGCATCCTTAAACCACCGCCCTTTATACCAACATTTCAGAGAGAACATTCAGGCTAGTGCTGCCATGCATATTTGTACATGTTGTATTACATCTCTCTTCTTGGACTCATACATAACCCTACGGATTAAGGGGGGGGTATGTTGGACACTTAATCATCAATGGGTTAGTGTGGAAGCCGAATGGACAAAAGGAGTGCAAAAGACCTTGGGATGTGAAACCCAACGGTCACAACAATGTACTATAAATGTATATCAGTTGTTAATAAAATGTATTCTCATGTTTATATTTCATATAATTTGTTATGGTTGCCCATGTGTGTTTAACACCCCTTGAGTCCATCGGTGAATGATATAGATCTAGTAGGGACCCTAGGATTTGGATTAGGGTTTATGTGGTTTGAATATCCTCCCTACATCTGCATATTTGAAATAAAATATGTGTCATTTTCCTTGCCATAATATTCAAGCCATAAAGAGTCTTGCATCACTGTTCCTTCATATTCCAAAACTTGTAATACTATTACTATACCCATATTGGTTTGTATAATCTACTTCAAAATTTAACTAGATGCAAACCATGGATCCAGTAGATGGGTGTCTTTCCATTAAGTATTTTTATGAAGATCTTGAATCTTTCCATCTTATTTTGTCTCATTGCCAGATCTAGTTGTGATTGAATAAGTCTTAGATCTAGTTGAACAAATTTCCTCTCTTTTGGATCTAGAGGTATAAATGGATTTGGACACCATTTCTTCAAAGCCCTCAATGGTGTTATGGTCATATCCGCTACTAGCTCTAAATAAGATGAATATGGATCCGAGTATTTTAAGTTATTGTCTACATGTTCCCCCCGATATCTAACACAACATAACATATATGCAGTCAAAGGGAAAACTGATGATCTGGATATATAAAATATTTATCTCCCATGAATAATTTTGTGTAGATATTTTCCGTGAGATTTTGGCTTTCCAGTCTATGATTAGATCTACAATAATAATAAGATCAAGATGTAATGGGTTCGTAATGAAAATATGTCCCATAATGTTATCCATTCCATATTTTGGATGAAAATAAATGTACCATTTTTTTTTATCTAAGATTGCACAAGGAAAACCATTCGATGGTGTGTTCTTAATAGACAGGATTCCCTCATGATCCATGCCCCAAATAGTTGTAGGGTCTTATTTTTTTCCAATAGTAGTCTTGTTGGAAACCCACCGAAAATACCACAGAAATATTGAGGCCATGCTCAAGCATCTTTAGAGACTTGATCTTCCCTAATCACTGATCTTTGTGGGTTCTTGTAAAAATAGAAAACCTGGTGCTAATATCATCAACATCATAGGACACCATAACCATAAACATCCTGCTCTATATTTATTAATATAACTATCAATATCCAATTAAAAGGATAGAAATATAAGAAATAAATTTGAAATAAATACGGACCTTAATTAAAATGAAGCAAATTTAATAATTGTTAAATTGTGAGTCCCTAGACAACTAAAATGTTTGTGAATATAATTAATTATGACATGTAATTCTTATCGTGAAGAGGTGTCATGATGATACATTTATGAGTTAGTGTGATCTAGATCAATATCTAAAATATTTAGAATGGTAATTGATGTATTATAAATTTAGATTTTGAGATCAATAAAATATAACACAATGGAATTGCTCCTTTCCCTCTAATTTTCTTGTATACTCTAGATGATACTAATTGTTAGAATTATATGAAAACTTCATTAGACTAAAGGGCTTGGTAATTACACGAGATATTTTCTTGGAGGATTTACACTTTGCAAGTAATTCTTGGAAATTCTAATAGTGTTAAGTTAAATGTTAATCCATAGTAGTGATCTCAGAGTGATTCAAAATCCTCGTTGATGGATTGTGGTGCTTCTTAGAATGTGACGAAAATCCAACTTCTAAACTATGAGATATCTGCTAAGAGAATACATGAATAGTTTAGGTTTGCTACATTTCCCCATCGATCCATGTGATATAGTCTTTAATTGATAACATGTGCCACACAATAATAAGTTAGGTTTTATCATGACAATAGTTGTAGTGCATATGCTTTTCAACCTTTAATAAAAAAATATTCGATAGACACATAGCTCACATAGTGCCTGGAAAAATAAAACAATTCGGAATATTAGAAACAATTGGTAAGTGTCTCTTATATGAATGTAGTGCCATAGTGCATCATTTATTGTAAGGAAGAAAATAAAAACTTTACATAGATCATGTGCGATACAAATTTGTAAACAATGAAGTACATACTTAGGAAAAAACACAGAGATAAAACAGAATTGAACTTCAATTAATAAATAGAAAATGTTGAAAATTATTTACATGTGGAATGAAAGAAAGCTAGCTCAACTTATGGTAGCTTATATTTAAGAAGATATGTGGTAGCTATGTGCCACCTAAAATATGCTACAATGATGCTCCAAGCCATTTCTATCATGAAAAAATAATGATAAACCCTAAGCATATAAATCTCTATCCCTAGGAGATGAAACACAAAAGTCTTATAAGCCCTTATGAGGTAAAATGGAATGTAAACTTCCTTACATCCTAACATTGACATATGATCTTTTTTTGGTGCACATGATAATGCATTAGAAAGGTATATATAAGGATAAGAAAATTCAACTATAAACTTTTGTCTTCATCCTATATTTCCCCTATTACCCTAAAAGAGTGCATTTAGGCCCTCAAAACGACTACGAAAGTTTAGGACATAAAAATTACCAAAAATAGAAAAATGCAAAAATAGGAAACTATTCTAAAAATAGGAAATTTGTACAAAACTATATTAGTATCGAAGTGGAATATGTGGGTCACGACCACTATCAACCTTGATCAATCCTCCACCCTTAGGAAGCACTGGTATCCATTGCATTGACTTCCACAATGAGATGGGGAAACTTCTACTAAACTTGGTCCTTGGTGAGTCACCCTCCCTAGTTCAAAAGTTAGCATGCTTTAACAACTTGATACAACTATACATCTTGTAACACCCTCCTCCCATATTTACCCAGGTTAATGTGTCTACCAGGGAAAAAATGTGACAAAGAGTTACTATGATATGATTCAACTTTCCTTGTGCAGTTAAGGAAGTGGATGTAAGGCCCTACCTTACGACCTTCTAATAGATCTATTTTCTCTGCAATTTAAATACAATAAGAGGCAATAGTTTACTTTCTTACAAGACTTTTAAACAATGAAAATTTTACCATTTACATTCTAATCCCTATAACTTATAGTGAACATTTCATTTCAATAATTTACATGAGTAATTTATGCATAGAGGAATACCTGTACCGATGGCTGGTGGAGATTCCCTTGAGCTGCTTCTCCTGCTAAAATGCTCCTCTTGATTAGCCCAACTAAATCTACCTCCCAGTCAAATAGGAAATAATTCCTAGCCCAGGAAACCTCCACAAGTTCCCTAGCCCTCCGAGTCCAAGTCCAACCAGACGTAGTGTGTGTCCAAAACAAATAATCGAGACCAAGATGAACAATATTTCCCTCCTCTCAACAAACCCAAGAAAACCTCCATAGGTTCCTTAGATCTCCAAAATCACAGCAATCCTAAAATCACAACCAAGCCCCCAAAATCAAAGCAAGAACCCCACATCCCCTTTTCTCTCTTCCTCCTTCCCTTTTTATACCCTCCCTCTCTTCACCCCCTTAACCACCTCTCATTAATGTCATTAACTTCTCCTCCATCCTTACAGTTGACGTCTCTTCTCCCAAGTAAATCTGGGAGTACATATATGAATATAAAATTCAGAAATTAATGGGAGAGGACCATGTATTCTCCCAAGTAAATATGAGAGTACATTTGGGAATGTAAGATGAATATATATATTGGAAATTAAATTGAGAGGACCATGTATTCTCCCATGTAAATGTGAGAGTAAATTTGGGAATGAGATGTAATTAAATGGAGAGGACAATGTCTTCTCCCTAGTAAATGTGAGAGTACATTTGGGAATGTGATATGAATATAAATATAAATTGAAATAATGGAAGGAGACGATATCCTACCTAAGATTCAATTTGAGAAGGCAAGTCAGGAATTTGAATAAAATAGAAATACTAAATCTTATGTTAGTAGATAAATTTATAGTTTCCTAAATGAAGGTATTCACGAATATTTCTCGATATTTTGAGGTAATGTAAACATTAATAAATTTGCATGATAAGGTTTAAGTGGGGCATTACATACAACCCTCCTTCAGAAAACTTCGTCCAAAAGTTAAAATGAAAAGATACAAGGAGTTCTAAAGCATAACAAACTACAGAGAGTTATAGCTGTAAAATTTGGTAAGTGAGATAATGACATTACTTCTCATTAAGAGTATCCAACTAATCTATATCCTCCTGTCCATCCTAACCTACTTTCATCCCCACCCTATCTATCCTAGTGGCAATGACCATACTAAACAATGATAAAACCGACATGGTGGAAGTGTCGACTATATCGACCCAACTTCCCCAGCAGGAAACTGTAAATCATCATCACATGTCTAGGGGAGCGTTTCCACCACTGCCCTCCCACGATTCTAGGTTTCAGAGGATACACGGTGTGAAATGTCTCCACCCCTCCTTCACAACTACGGTCAATGCCCTAACATGGAACACACTATAGAGCTGGTTAGACCTGTCATTGAATAATCCAGTCAAGTAGTCTTGCCACCTATCATTTGTATTTTACTCATGTCATAACAGTGCACATCAAGTACACACCAAATGTAATAGAACAATGTGCATTATACCTTCCTCATGAGATCTCTCGACCTTCCCTCAATGGAAGAGTAGATCTTGGCTATCATATAGTTCTTTCCTCCTGTAGGTTAGCTCTCATTCATGCACTTATATAACAACAAGACATATAATCATCACATTATTAAGTCTAGTATCCACGTGTCCATTTTGTAGTTCATACTAGAAACAAATCATAATTTCACTAGATCATTCATTTAGATAAATCATATCCACTTAAGCCATACATGAAACAACAATAGCTCTGATAGTCTCGTACTAGATAAATCATCACCAAGTCATACATCAAATATTTCCATCATCAAAATCAAACCTAAGTAGTTTCACATGTTCATCCAAATGCATTAATATTACACAATGTTCATAATAAATAACATGGAATTGCAAAATAAAACCTTAACATAGTTAGTTGTCTATGTTAAATGGACATTGTAGATGCTCAAAAAGTGAGGGGTAGTCACGAAACATATTCTTTGCATATTCCCAGAGAGCACATCCTGGGCTATACTTGTCCCATTAGACCTTATCTTAGTCCACCGTGCAACACCTGAGCTATCGAACCCTATGGTCCGACATGCGTAATGGTTCAACCACTACGGTTCCCATGTCCAAGACCTGCAATTCCCTCCAACCTAGTTTTTGAGATTCATCAGAAACATAATGTTGTAAAATAGATACATGAAAGACATCATGGCTTTTATGCAAATGGGGCAGTAGTACAAGATGATAGGAAACTGGTCCAATCTTCTCCTTGATTCTAAAACATCCTAAGAACCGAGGTGACAATTTTGACCCCTTCCCAAGCCAAACGGTGCTTTTGTTGGGCTAGATACAAATAAAAACTTGGTCCCCTAACTTATAACTGTGATCAATCCTATGTGAATCAGCATAACTCTTCTTTCTATCCTACTCTTCCTTTAACCTTTGTCGAACCTTCTTTACCTGTTCCTCCATTTCTTGAACTAATTCAGGGCCAACCATCACTCAGTCCTCTAATGTTTCCCAACTCAACGACATCCTACAAGGCCTTCCATATAGAGCTTGATAAGGAGGCATCCCAATTCAACTGTGATAACTATTATTATAGGAAAACTCTACCAATGGTAAGTACCTTTCCCACTGAGTCTCATTATCCATGACGTACATCCTAAGAACATCCTCTAGAACCTGATTTAATCTTTCAGTCTGCCCATCAGTTTTTGGATGAGATGCAATGCTTAGGTTCAACTGAGTCCCTAGTGCTGACTGTAAACTTGTCCAAAACCTAGATGTAAATCGAGAGTCTTTATCAGAAATGATCTTTGTGGGTAACCCATGTAGTTGAATAACTTCATTTACAAACACTTTCACCACATTCGTAACATCGTAACTGTCTCTTACTTTGATGAAATGGGCACTTTTGGTCAATTTATCAACTATAACCAATATAGAATTATGCCTCTGTGAAATGAGTGGAAAGGCCACCATAAAATCCATGAAAATTACCTCCCATTTAGATGTAGGGACGTCATGAGTTTGTAGGAGTCCTACTAGATGGCGATGATTGGCCTTTACTCGCTGACATTCAAGACATTTGGCGATAAACTGGACTATGTTGTGCTTCATGCCTACCTAAAAGAAGAGTTTATGTGTGTCTGTGTACATCTTCTTTACCCCAAGATGTGCACAATAAAGTGTTGTATGACACTCTTTGAGGATGGTTTTTCTTATACTCCCTTCCTTAGGTACGTACATTCTCCCTTGAAATCTCAACACCCCATCTGGTTCAAGGACATATCCCTCAAACTTTTGTTCTATATATTTCCCATTGTGGATGGCTGAGATGAATTTTATATATGAACTATCTTCAAAGAGTTTCTCCAATACACGCTCCCTTAAATTTACCTTTAAAGCTACTAGGGAGAATGTTCGTGGTCTCCTGCTTAGTGCATCTACCACCACATTCTCCTTTCCCTTGATGTATGAGATCTCAAAATCAAACTCACTCATGAATTCACTCCACCGCCTTTCTCTGGCATTCAAATCCCTTTGAATGCAGAGATGCTTTAGGCTTTGATGATCTGTTCTTAACTCATCTTCTCCCAATGAGGTAGTGCCTCCACAGCTTCTAGGCTAACATCACTGTTGCTAATTCTAAGTCATGGGTGGCATATAAATCTTCATGTTTCTTCGATTTTCTATATGCATAGGCTATTAATCTACCTTATTACATCAATACTACACCCAATCCTTGCATCGAAGCATCAACCTAGACAGTGAAGTTGTTTCCCATGTTTGGTACTCGAAGGACTAGTGCACTAGTTAGAAGCCTCTTTAGTTTTGTGAATGGAGTGTCAAATCCATTTGTCCATTCACAATTGACCCCCTTTCATTGTAATGTGGTGATGGGTTTTGTAATCCTTGAAAACCCTTCCACAAACCTGTGATAATATCCAACTAGCCACATGAAACTACGTACCTCATGGGTGTTTTTTGGTATTGGCCAATCCATTATGGTCTGCACCTTTTTTGGGTGAACTGAAATCCCTTCTCCTGAAATTATGTGCCCAAGGTAATGAACTTCCTTATGAAAGAAGGAACATTTTGAAAATTTCCCATAGAGTTGATTTTCCCTTAAGCAAGTCAAAACCACCCTTAGGTGCCTTTCATGCTCCTCTTCATTCTTGGGAAACACAAGAATGTCATCGAGGAAGACTTGAAAAAATTAGTCCAAATACTTCTTGAACATGCCATTCATGAGGCTCATGAATACTACTAGTGCATTGGTTAAACCAAATGGAACAACTATGAACTCATAGTGCCCAAACTGAGTTTGAAATGCAGTTTTTGAGATGTCCTCCTCCTTAATACTCAATTGGTGATACCGAGATTGTAGATCGATCTTTTAGAATGTTGTTGCTCCCTTCATTTGATGAAATGGATCATTTATTCTAGGTATTGCGTACCTATTATTTATCGTGGCTCTATTTAAGTCTATAATCTATGCATAGCTACAAGGAACCGTCCTTCTTCTTGAATAAAATCATCAGTGCACCCCAAGGTGAAATATTAGGTCTCATAAATCCTAAGTCTAAGAGATCTTTTAACTGCATCTGCAACTCACAAAGTTCTGGAGTTTTCACCCTATAGGGTGGCTTAGATATTGGTTCGGCACCTGGTTTTAGGTTGATGGTGAAATAAATCTCTCTTACCAGAGGTAATCCATGCAATTTATTTGGTAAAAGAACCTTGAATTTTGACAAAACTGGATGTCGATCTAGGGAAAGTCCTTTCTGGTCACTTACAGCCTCGAAAAAATATAGTTTGCAACCTTGTCTGAAACAATGTTTTACCTTCATCTTGGATATGAATCATAGGGACACTCCCCTCTTGATTCTGAAAATCTCAATTGGCCTACCTTCATCATCTATACAGATCACTTTCTTCTTGAAACAGACTACCAAATATCGATGAGCTTCTAGCCAGTCCATTCCAATAATTACATCATACATCCCTAATGTTGCAATGTATGCCTTCAACTTAGTCATACACACCCCAAGGTTTACCTGACATTGGTCAACACTAGGCCCTACCTCTTGTTTTATTATAGGAGCCACCCCAACTTGTTTAAAGTCATTTTCCTGATAAGCTGCCAACCCACATTTTTCTAATGCAATCGGTGAAATGAAACTATCTATAGCACTTGAATCCAACAGAATTTTAACTTTTACTTTGTTTATCATAGCTGAGGTTTCTACCAAGGCAGACTGGTGTTCAACTTGCTCATTGTCAATTGCTGCACAGATTTTGTGGCGGCTACTTGCTCTCCCAACTAGTCCTTTTCCCTCTCTTCGGTTGTTACAAGTTTGTAACTGAGGGTAGTCCCACTGGTAATGAGGTCCTTTGCATCCCCAATAAATGATGCACAGTGGACCTTGAACCGAATGTGGCGGATTTCTTTGGAAAGAGTTTCTTCCCTTGGAAACCGTGCCCCCACTTGGTACTCCTCATGTATGACTTTGTTTTGTATGCTCTCTTGAAGCTATTGGTAAAGCTGCACTAGATACCATTGAAATCCCTACTGTCGGTGTTCTATGTATAACCTAGTTTCCATATGGTGTTGGCCTCAGAATTCCTCCCCTTTGGAAGGTACGAGGAGCCTTCCCCATAAACTTTGTTTGACATGGAAAGATGGCCCTGCCTTCACCCTTTAAGTCTAAGTGTTCTTCGACATAAGGATCCTATTCTACAGCTTCTGCAACTGAGGATGGTTTCCACATCTACATCATTTCCCTAATATTAGGTTTGAACCCATACATAAAATGATCCACTTGGTGCTGGTCAGTATCCATGTAGGAGACCCCTATATCAGGGCATGGAAGCCTCCTACCTATTGTTCTTCATAATACACTGACAGGTACTTCTTCTTGAACCTCTCCTCAAATAATTCCCAAGTAACTGTGTTTGGAGTGAGGTACAGTTGATGCTCCAAGTTACTCCACCAATTTAGAGCATTATCTTTTAGTTAGAATATTTCTATTTTGGTTTTGGAATTGGAATTGTAATCCCTTAGTGCGAAACACATTCTCATTCCTTCTAACCAAGCTTCTGCACACTTGTTGGCATGACCTCCTACAAACTCTTGAAGCTTAATCTTCTGGAGCTCCCTAGTAATGTCCTCAACTAGAGGTCCTCTATCATAGTCTTTAGATCTCTCGGGGTTACCTAACCTTGATGGAGGGTGTTTCCCTTCCATTTAATTTGTTTGACGCCCTCTTAAGGTCTCATTAATTACTTCTAGGGAATGTAGGATGAGAGTCAATTCTGGTGAAGGTAATGGGTTATTTGAAGGAGGTCATTATGAACACTCTACGGGCCCTTGGTATTTTTACGTCCTCACCATTTTGATTTATTCAAAATATGCATGATACCTAAGACTTGTTATCACAACTTAGGGCCTTGTTACTCATCTCACACATAGTTTGCATAGAGATAATTGCAAGTTTTACCCCATTTTTGTTTTGTTATACTTGTAAACAACTATTTCTAATATAGAGATGATAACTAAGGTTCTACTATATTCTCCCCCATGGTCATCAACTGATGCAGAAGCATCAAAACCTCCCTCTTAATCAAGTAAAGAATCCAAAATGGAGAACAAGAGGTCATGGATCAATTGGAGAAAAACAGTGGAAAATATGTTTAATTTAGAGCTTAAATGATGGAATGAATAAGTCTCTCGAAGACTTTATTTAATGTAATATGCCATGTATGAATTATATAATGGTTTGTTAGAGGAGTTATCATATCCTTTTAGTGATCTGATCCAATGTGATATATTTATTAATATCTATCTTATATATAATTATATATATATATATATATTATATATATATATATAGATATATATATACATATCTATATATATATATATATATATCTGTGTGTGATGAACCTGCATGTTCAAAGAGTAGAGAGAGTGATACAAGTGATAGATATAGAATTATGTAAACCTGAATGAGAAAAATGTATTTGAATGGGAGCTCAATTCTAAGGTTGAAATACCTTAGCTTATAATCATATCATGTATAATATAAAGTGTGTTAGTGTTAAGATTGTGCATCTGAGTGTATTTTGTATAGACAGGCTAGATGTCCTGTGTGTAGGTTCGATTGACGATCGATCACTGAATGGATTGATGGCGATCCAATAATAGCAAGTGATTGTTATATATATATGGATTCATCATTTTTTTAGATAGAGGATGGTACAGGAAACCAGTAGAAAGCACATAATCCATGAAAGGAAAATGAGACCAAGTGGAGAGGAATGAATGGGAGAATGGATAGGAGCCATTAGATCTTATGGATCAACGGTTGTGATCAAATCGCTAATTGCAATATGGCGAGTCAAAGGACCAGTGACCATGGAATGGAAGAACATCAATATGCTGGTAGTGATAAATTAGTGGTTGGGATTCACTGATTAGTAGTGATATCGGGATAGACGGATGACCGATGAGTGATGTGATGATACTGCCGATAAAGGTGATCGACGATCACTTATCATGCTTTGGACTTTGGAGGAGGAGTAGTGCAACAATGATATGGAAGGCAGACCCGATGATAATTCTCTATGTGGGTTTAATGAATTTGAAGTCTAACTTTGTGTTCCAGTAGGGTTTCCTTGTGTAGTCCCTTCTTCTCATGTATTTCAATAATTGTATGGTCCCGGGGTTATTTTTAGAGAAACTCCTGAGAGTGTATAAAAGCTCTGATACGTTATATGGTTTCATTTCAAAGGCTTGAGGCCTTATAAAATGCTTTTGATAGGCTTTGTGGGTCATAACCCACATTTTCTAGTCATCATTGAGTATCCTTAGGTATTCCTAAATGATCACACTAAATCCATTTTATATGTTTTTGAATAGTTAACCTTCCATTTTAATCACATTATTATAACTAGGCCCTTTTTTGAAATTTCATTTAAATTGCTATATTTGCTATTAAATTAGTGTGTGGCTGATATACTCTATCAACTAGTCATGAAAAAATATATCTATCTTAAGACAAAGCTTGATTTTTTTTTGATGTGAGACATTACTCAACATAGCGTTGTTCTGTTGGAACATTGTCTACCTTCTAGTTCCCTACACACACACACACACACACACACACACACACACACACACACACACACACACACACACACACATATATATATATATTCCATTTCAATGCACTTTATCTTTTAGTTACATGGAAAACATCTTGTCTGGAACAATTATCCTTCATTTTCAATTCTCAAACACATCTTTTAGGAATGTTCATCTCTGATTTATTGTAAATATAGGAAAGGTTGTCTTCTACGGAAGAGGAGTAAAATGCTTATTACTTTTCTGTGGCAACATCCATGCATGAAAAATAATAGAAAAAAACACTTAACTAATAGAATATATTTTATTTCCTTTCTTTTCTGTAGAAGAGGATTCGAGAGACAGAGAGAGAGGATTTGAGATGATTTGTAAACCTACGACAACATAGGAGAAGAAGGCCACTTACTAGAATAAGCGAGGGTGGGACATGGAGTCTCGAATATGTAATCATAAGCGTATTGTATATATAGAGAGTTAATTCTGAGTGTCGATAGTGTGATTCAGTATGAGATGAATAATTCTATTTGTATTTAATGACTCTATTTAGTAGATGAATCTAGGCGGAGTTCGGAGGATACAGAGAGGAGAGAAGGACAAAGCGACTCTGTATTCATGCATTTCCTAGCCATGTTGTGCCTTAATCAATTAATTTCTATTTATAAGTGTATTTAAATCGTCCTTATTTGTTCACCTTGGATTCATGATAGTCGCAACTATACACCTAAATGTTGTGATGATGTTGCATTCAAAACCTTTCCCTAAATCCTTAACCCCGCATGTAAATTAAAATCTTTTATGATTGGTCATATATGCATTTTTAATGCATAAAGCCTTTAATTCGGACTTGAAATCCTATTAAGTATGGTCGATATCCTTATCGGATCTACACCCAATATCACATCATAGAGTTTGAGTGGAGGGGGACTAGCCCTTTGAAGTTTCGAAGTTTGAAGTGCGACTTTTGGATTCAAAATATTATAAGGGAGGTTTTTTATCACCAATTGGGTCCGTAAGGTAATATCAGATCAGAGGCTTGAGGCGAAGTGACCCTGGCTCATGGAATTTGTGACCTCCGATATTGTGACTGTGCAATATGTGATATTGTCAATCGAAAATCGGTGAATCGCATCGTTGAAGAAGAGCAGCATGTGTTAAAGGCCCAACCATGAACCTTGTGACATGCGATGTGGCGACATATCGCATCGAGACTTTGAGGGGAGTGGTAATTTTTTAGGCAGAGAACAGTGATCAACAATAGTGATTAGTGATAAAAAGCATCAGGACTCTACCTAAGGAAAGTGTTGAGTCAAGGACCTAGCGACCGCCGACTAGCGATAAGAAATTTAATATCGATCGTTCGATCGGTCAGATCCTAATCTCTTATAAAAAGAAAAAAGATTTGCTTTGGGGCATTTTCAAAGGAACTAATAATAAGTTTTGTGGAGGAGAGGTCAAGCGATCAAACCTGGAACCTCCTTTTTCAATACATTGTTTAACAACATTCTGATTCTGAAAGGAAAAGGCAAAGCTTTTTAGAGAAAAGCATGTTGAGGCGGGGTGATTGTGGGGTCATATTGATCCATTCGTGTTTGTGTGTAAATCCATTGTTTTTCACCTACGTAAGGCTTTAAGTGTCATTGCTTCATAGAAGGTCATAAAAAAACAAAAGTTTGACTTTAAGCATGTTAGGCCTATTCCAAACAGGACATGTCTGAGAACAATAGAGAAATCGAACAATTAAGCTCAACTTCTAGGGCATGAAATACAGAGCAATGCATCCATTTTTTAATCAATCAAAGGCCCAATCAATTGACCAAAAGGGTTTGAAAAGAAGACAGGGTGTACTTGGATCGAGGTTAAGAACACAGTTCATACATTTAAGGCTGAAGTAAGGTACCAACCACAATAGGGGATACATATTTTAGAAATATGGGAAATTTATTGGCGGAAAAATGAAGATGGGGGAGTTCCTTATTACCAAAGGGATAGGAGCAGATGGATTCAACGACATCACTGGATAGGGCAATGGAGGATGCTGAGGTTCTCATTTCTGATACAATATATAGAAGTCGGGCTACAATGCTGAAGGACAGTCTTTGTCCAGAAAGCCACAAATGTCTTATGGTGAAAATTTCCACGGTATATCGAGGGACATATATAGACACACACATATATATATATATTATAATATATATATTATACATTTTTATTTCTTTTAAAACACAGTATATGATAGTTAATATGCCTGCAAATGCAATTTTAACATGTCTTTACCTCAGTTTTATTGCTTTCCATGGCAATACAAAGGGCATCATTTTCCATCTAAAATAATTCATTATATGTATATATATTAGGATTATAAGTCCTTATGAGGGCTACAAGCTTTTATGGCGGAATTTGGGTTTAGTGGGCTTTGGGTCTAGATTTTGAACCAAAGCTATGATACCATGTGTAAGGCCCTATCCTAGGGTCTTCTAAGAGATCTATTTTCTCTGGAATTTAAATGAAACAAGAGGCAATAATTTACCTTCTTACAAGACTTTTAAATAATGAAAATTTTACCATTTACATTCGACCTATAACTTATAGTGAACATTTCATTTCAATAATTTACATTAGTAATCTATGCATAGAGGAATACCTGTACCGGTGGCTGGTGGAGATAACCTTGAGTTGTTGCTCCTGCTGAAACACTTGTGTTGACTAACCCAACTAGATTTATGTCTAAGCCAACTAGGAAATAATTTCTAGCCCACGAAACCTCCACTAGTTCCCTAGCCCTCCGAGCCCAAGTAAAACCAGATCTAGTGTGTGTCCAAAATGAATAATCAGACCAAGATGAACAATATTTCCCTCCTCTCAAAAAACCCAAGAAAACTTCCACAGGTTCCTTAGGTCTCCAAAATCATGGCAATCCTAAAATCATAGGCAACCCCCCAAAATCAAAGCAAGACCCCCACATCACCTTTTCTCCCTTCCTCCTTCCCTTTTTATACCCTCCCTCTCTTCAGGCCTCTACCCATGAGAACTTCATGAAACTTGCAGAATTGCTAAATAAGAATGAAATAAGGTTAATAATGCAAACACTTAAATAAGGACTTCACCTAACAAAGCCTATCGATGACAAACATACTGTCAAACACACAATGCCCATGAAATCTATAGGTAATTAATACACATATGAATATAAGGGTCTCATAATAATCTGAGAATCGCTAAGAAGGTCTAATTCCATATCATAGTAGTGACAATAACATCTATTAGGTCATGCATTCGATAACTAATCACATATTTATCAAAAATGTGGAGAGGCATAAATATTATACATCATATAACCATCTAATAACCAATATATAAACCAATAATAACCAACATGTAAAACATGACCATAGTTACTCATCAAATAAGAGAATTACAGATTACCCATTTTTCTGAGGTAGCAAAAGAACCACCCGATTTTGAAAAGTGGTTATTAATTATACACCTTTTTTTTGGAACATATTTTTGACACTTTAAGTATCAAGTATGAACATTTTTTTTCTAATGTTATTCATTTTAATGTTCATTTTGAAAAGTGTTGATGCAATATCAACCCATTCTTTTTAGAGGGCTTATTTTTGACACTTAAATCTTTATATCTCAACTATGAACATTTTTTTTAAAATGTTAGTGATTTTCATGTTGATTTTGAAAAGTGTCGATGTAGCATCAACCATTTTGTTTAGAGTACTCATTCCTATACTTCAAATTTTCTAATGTATTAAGTGTAGATATTTTTTTTTTAAATGTCGGTTATTTTCATGTTAGTAATAAAACATAAAATAAAATTAAAAAAATAACCCAAAAGATATCAAATATAAACAAATATATAATAAAGACAAAAAATTTAAAAAACATGAAAATGTAAAAATTAAAATAAAGCTAATTTGTAAAAAAAAAATTAAAATAAGACATGAAGATTAAAAAAAAAAAAAATTATAGAAAAAAAAAATTTCAAAAAACACATAATTCAAGAAAAACAATTAAAAAAACAAAAACATCAAATTCTTTTTCCTTTCTAAGTTAGAAATAATTAATTAATTAATTAAAATAAAAACCACTTGAAAATAAAAAAAAAATTAAAAATAAATTAAAAATAAATTAAAAGTGAAACAAAAATAAAATAAAATTTAGAAGTGGTTATTAATTATACACCTTTTTTTTGGAACATATTTTTGACACTTTAAGTATCAAGTATAAAGATTTTTTTTGTAATGTTATTCATTTTAATGTTCGTTTTGAAAAGTGTTGATGCAATATCAACCCATTCCTTTTAGAGGGCTTATTTTTGACAATTAAATCTTTATATCTCAACTAAGAACATTTTTTTTTAAGTGTTAGTGATTTTCATGTCGATTTTGAAAAATGTCGATGTAGCATCAACCATTTTGTTTAGAGTACTTATTTCTACAGTTTAAATTTTCTAATTTATTAAGTGTAGATATTTTTTTTTAAATGTTGGTTATTTTCATGTTAGTGATAAAACATACAATAAAGATATCAAATATAAAACAAATATATAGAAAAGACAAAAAATAAATGAAAATGTAAAAAATAAAATAAAACTAATTTGTAAAACAATAAAAATAAAAATAAATAAAGAAACATGGAAAGATAAAAAAGATAAAATTATTTCAAAAAGCACATAATTCAAGAAAAACAATTAAAAAACAGAAACATCCAAATCTTTTCCTTTTTAAGTTAGAAATAAATAAATAAATAAAAAAATAAAATAAAAAACAGACCAATTAAAAAAAAAGAAATTAAAAATAGATAAAATAAACTTAAAAGTGAAAAAAAAAATAAAAAATAAAAGTTAAAAAATAAAGTAAAATTAAAAATGAAAAATGAAAAAAAAAAAATTAAATAAAATTACAAGAAAAAATAAATAAATAAATCATTAAAAATTGTGTAGCAGTTGGCCTAGGTCGATTCAGGGAATAGGCATGCCACCCTGCATCGTAGGTCCTCGGGCATGAGTAAGGTCACACTACACAATGTTGCTCTCCCTACGGACGATGCATCATGGCCAAGGCTGAGTACAGTCATCATCGCCCAGGGTCACAGGGACTCACGTCTGGGTGGGGTGAGCTAAATATGCCCGCCCCACCTAGGCTTGAGGCACCATGACAATGGGCAGCCAAGGCTAAGGTCGGAAATGGGCACATGTCCTCTGGGCTGGGTGGGGCGACACTTCTAAAATATTTTGTCCCACGCAGCCTAAGTCAATTCCTAGAATTGAACTACCACTGAGGGTCATAGGGCCTCGATCCTATGTACTAGTGGTGGAATCAAGTCAATCTGACGGACGGTTTGCAAGATATCGACTGCCCTAGTTTGGAGGAAGTTGCTGAAACTGAAGTTGCAACTATAGAAGTAAAGTTCGACCTACGTGGAATAGAAGATCTCCTCATCTAAACTTCATTGTAGGCTCATCTGAACCTCCTCTAGAAGCTTCAACTTTTGGTGATGGAATCAAGTCGATCCGACAGTCGGTTTGCGAGATATCGTCTACCCTAGTTTTGATGATGAAGCTGCTAGTGCTGATGATGCTAATCTAGGGTTTGCTACTGCTGCTATAAATCAGATTTATTGTACTATTTCTCTCTGCTGAATTATTGAAGATAAAATAAGATTTGATCAAAGGGTTTCCCTACACATTGTGGGGTTTGTCCCTGGCTAGCTGCCACATCTTGTGTCTCTTGTCTTGGCTTGTTTTCTATCGACCATTTAATGTTCTATCTGCACTTTACTTTATGTACATGTAATTGCTAATCTATGGAATATAATAAGAAAAAATAAGTAAAATGTTATAATCATAGAAAATACCATAACTTAACATGGTATCAGAGCTGAGGTGAAGACAAAGCCTGAGCAAGAGAAAGAGAAATCACTGAAGACAAGATTGGCAAGGCTCTCCTAAAAGAACTATGGGGTCATCAACACTCATTCCTGCTGAAGACAAGCTCCATGTGAAAGCTGACTATCACATATGGAAGATGTCTATCAATCTAACCCTAGAATATCAAGGATTTTTGGACCATGTGAGAGGCAATATTGTTAATCCTCCATCAAATGCATCCTCTATTGTATGGAACAAATGGAGAAACGGAGATGTCAAAACAAAGAAGATCATCCAGGACTCTATCGAAAAGCACTTGGTGGCCTACATCTCTGAATTGGACACCTCCAACGAAATATATGATATACTGGTGAGTTTATTTAAAGTAAATGATGAAAATCAAGTTTTGTTTCTTAGAAATAAGCTGAAGGAAATTCATAAGGGTAAAGATGAGACCATGCAAGCATAGTTCTTAAGAATCACCGAGATCAAGAACGATCTCCTATCTATTGGGGAGATTATTACTGATAGAGAAATTTAACTCATGACTCTTGGAGGATTACCATTTGAATGGTACGTGTTTAGGACTACTCTTCTGAACATTAATGTAATTCCTGGTTTTAAGGAATTAATGGATAGATGCATTCAAGAAGAAACAAGGGTATAAGAGAAAGAAATGTTGATGCCTAAAGGTCCTCCTACTACCTTTTCTTCTCATTATAAGAAAAGAAATAATTTCGGGACTAAATCAAAAGGAAAGGTTGGACCTAAGGGTGGAAGAAAAGGACTCACACGAGGACAATGATCAAAATCCCTCTGATGGAAATCAAAGGAATGACAAATTCAATAGCAAAGGTAAGAGGAGAGTTGGGAATCAATGAAGAGGACAAGCATTCAAGAAGGATAGAAATTAAAGGATGTATTAAATGCACTTGACCTCCAAAAGAACTCGGTGTCCATCTTGGAAATGGAAGAGAAAGGTTACAAGGTAACCTTCAGTAACAGCAAGGTACGTATATGGAAAATAATGTTGAAGATGCCTTTACTCTTGGGTTTTGTTTTGATTCATTATATCAGGTTGATGGAAGTCTGCTAGGTGTCATATATTATGACACATCTCTTTAGTCTGAACTTTGGCATCAGAGGTTTGCCCACCTTCATTATAAAGCTCTACCTGGTGTAAGACGAATGGTGACAGGGATGCCTAAATTTCGAGTAGACAAAGAAGGTGTGTGTCCAAGATGTGCTAAAGGAAAACTTAAAAGGGAATCATTCCCCTCAAGCCAAAGAAAGACCTCTGATATATTATAGTTGGTTCACTCAGGCATATCTGAGGCTGGCATTAAGAGGGAGACTACTACACCACATACTCTTGAGTAGAATGGTGTGGCAGGAAGGAAGAACTGTACAATTGTCGAAGCTATCCAAGCCATCCTACATGATCAAAGACTTCTAAAGTTTCTATGAACTGAAACTACAAACACCGTCGTATATGTATAAAATCGATGCCCTCATGAAGCATTGGGTTACAAGACTCCTAAAGAAATGTTCATCGGTAAGAAACCTGATGTTTCTCAATTTTTTTTTTGGAAGCCTTGTATATTTTCATGTGCCGAAAGAGAAAAGAAATAAATTAGGTGCATCTGGAAAGAATGGAATGTTGATGGCCTATGGTGAAAATACTAAAGGCTATAAAATCTATGTAGCTGATCAAAGGGAAGTCATGATTAGTCATGATCTCACCTTTTATAAAGATATGGCTCTCAACAAGTTGTACAATCTTCCAACTTTGAGGAGCTCTCAAGAAGTCGACACCAGGGAACTGAAAGAAAAGGATGATGAATCAATGCCTAATGTAGAATAACCCATGGATCAGATCTATCCTCATCCACATGAGCCTTCCTCTTCTATGAAGTGGCCTTCATGGCTTAGGGGGACACTTGATGATGTTGAAGGACATGTTGCACCCTGAGGAACCTTCCATCAAAATAAGTAACCTAACCAGTATTAGGGATACTTGACCATCATGAGCATGATCATACAAAATGAGCCTTCATCATTCTCAAATGTCATCAAGCATCAAGTATGGAAGGATGCTATGACCATAGAATATGAGTCTATTATGGAGAATGATGTCTCGGAAGTAGTTTCTAGACCCTGGACAAGATAATTGTTACTTCAAAATGGCTTTACAAGATAAAGTATGCAGTAGATGGAAGTACGGAAAAGTATAAGGCTCATTTTGTTGCTCGTGGTTTCTCCTAAAAAGAAGTTATAAACTATGATATTTGCACCTATTGCCAGATATACGACCATCTTCTTAATCATAGCCCTTGTGGCTTCACAAGGATGGAACCTACATCAGATGGATAGGCTACATTCTTGCACGGTTCAATTCAAAGAAGAGGTCTATGTGGAGCAACTTGAAGGATTTGAGATTTACGATTGAAAATCTCATGTATGCCGGTTGAAAAAGGCTCTCTATGGGCTGAATTAAGAACTTCGAGCATGGTGTGAGAGGATCGATAGCTACTTGGTGAAGTTGGGATTCACTAGGAGCGAAGTTGATCCTAACCTTTACCTTAAGGTTGGAGATGAAAAACCTCTTAGATTGGTGCTTTACATGGATGACCTCTTTCTAACAGGTGCATACCCTCTCATTCACAAATGTAAGAGGGAGTTGGCTTATGAATCTGAAATGAAGAACCAAAGAGTTGAAGTGTGGTAGAAGCAAATGGAAATTTCCCCGTCTGTAGGAAAATATGTGCTGAAGATTTTGAAAATATTTGGTATGGTGGACTACAAGCTTGTGACTACCTCAATGATATTAACTTTGAGGATCTACATGATAGTGATGTCACACCAAATTTGGGAAATGCCTCTGAGTTTCAAAAACTCATTCCTATTGATGTTCTTGGTGAACCTCTGTCCAAACATATGTTTTGCAGTTAGCATTGTGAGCTCATATTTGGTTGAGCCTCACTAGAATGGTGCCAAGAATCTTCTAAGATGTCTTTTGGAAACAATCTCTCATGGATTGAGATAGACTATCAGAAATATGAAACTGCATGATTATTCTAATGTTGATTAGGCAAGTATTGTGGAGGATCATTGCAGTACTTTTTAGTGTTGTTTCTCTTTGGATTCTTCTTTGATATAATGGATGAGAAGGAAGTAGATGTCGGTTGCCATAAGCACTAGCGAGACTGGATACATATCTATGAGTATGATCTCATATGAAGTTGCCTAGTTGGAGAAGCTCTCCAATGAGCTATTTGAAGACATACCACTGTGATCCTCTAGTAACAACTAGAGGTGGGATTTGATTATTGAGGAATCCCATATTTGTCATTGCTCTAGCAGAAAAACATCATGTGGGATATGGTAAGATGATGAGAAAGGAGGCACCATCACATTAAGATGATGTACAGGTTGGTACACCCTGTCAGAGCCCCGAGGAAAGATCTAACCTGTTATTTTCCCAAACAACTTTGAGTCGTCAAGAAACCCTTGTACATCGGTCCTGCATGTTGAATACATTGAGCTCTGGGAGCTCTGAGGGCTTGCAATTATTACTGGGACAACATACGACCACAAGGTGACTCACCCTCCACTGATGGCGCACACTGGAACAATATGATTTGCTCTTTTGTGGGACAAGATGATTTGCTCTCTTGTGGAACAGGATGATTCACTCTCCTGTGTAGCAAGATGATTAGTTCTCTTGTGAGGCCTGCATTAATGTGTTCTTTATGGCGATGTAGGATTGATGTGTTCTCCTGTGAGGCCTAGATTGATGTGTTCTCCATGGCAGCTTGGATTGATGTGTTCTCCATAGTGATTGTAGCAAGATTGATGTGTTTTCCTGTGAGGACAAGATTGATTAGTTCTCCTATTGAGGCATCCTACCCATGCAGTCTGGGACTCATGTGAAGTACCTCTCATTTGATCAATGAGTAGGGAAATGAAGTTAGGGACCATGTCATGCAGAAAGAGTTATTTTTGTTGACAAAACTAACCTCCCTAGGAATCTAAGACTCTCTAGTGACAAACAAAACAAGTAAGAGCAATCCTTATCTAAATATACATTATCCTATGAAAAACCAAGTGTTTTTCGATCTTACCTTAGGTCCAACGCTTGTTGTAGCAGCCTAGCTTCGTTGATCCAGATGAGCTCCTCCTTCACTTTGAAACCTGCATACACTAACAATCAAACGATTACATAACACCTGAATATTCCATAAAACAAAGCATATTCAACATATAGACCAAGGAGTATATGAAACAATTCATTAACAACAAATCATTGAGAAGAATGGACTTATTTGTATTAAGGAAACAAAAAAGAAACCATTACAACCTGAGCCTTGGTGTTGTGCAAGTTCCTCCCAGGGTCCAGCAAGAGTTTTCCTCTACTTTGACAAGCTCACCCACTTCCAAATGAAACAAGAAAGGATGGTAATCTCTCCTCACAAGCTTCTACAAGGAAGTCCTAATTCCAGCAGCATCTACCCTTTGGAATGTTCAGCTTTCAACCTCCCTCCTCTGGCCCAATGCCTGTATTTATAGTGTTCTAGAGGAATTTATTCAGGTCCAACATCAATGGGATACTCCCTCTTTTGGATGTGGTAGCTCCTCTCTTGATAGGATAAGTTCCTCTATCATAGGGATGCATGAACCATCTGGAGGCGCTCAATACACGTCAAACACTCTTCTAGAAAGCTCTAGAAGTGACCACAAGTAACTTTTTTAAGATGAAACTCGCGCCTTTTGACCTTTACAGGAGTACACAACCATCCCTTTACTTACAAAGCGTACAAGTACGTAGGTACAATGAGCTTGGGATGTGTACACGCAGGTAAGGTAGAGAGAACCTGCGTACCCAGAGATAAACATGATTTTTAATGACTTTCTCTCTTTTTTGAATTTTGACATGGAGAGCAGAGGTATAAGGCTTGACAAGGAGGATAATATGACTATTGATGGAGCCATATTAACTGCAGATAGTCATGGTGACAAATTTCAGTGTAACAGATTGCCCCTAAAGTACGAAGCCTGTAATAGATAAGGGTGTTATATCATATAGGAAGGGTGAAGTACTTTATCATTTCGAGGATCATCTTGTGGAGAGCCCGGTCAGAACCTGCAATTTTAACACAAAATACATGTATAATATCATATCATACTGAGGTAGGCATTCCCATACTCAGATCAAAAACTTTAACTATTGGACTAACTATTCTGGTACAAGAACGATTTCATAATACATCATAATCATAGACTCTTGTAGACACAGTATGGACGCAGTCACCTGTTTATGATTGGTCTACAACATAATGAATACAAAACTCCTCGCAGCCTGGATGGTGGAAACTAGATCCAAGGTCTTCATTTCTGTTCCCCGAATTGGTACGATTCTAGCCATGTGAATAAATGAGTCGATGTCGAACATGGTAGAAACCACTTGATTACCAGTCAATGATGTAAAATGTTAACAAGCGTGAGAGACACCACCAGTAATGTCAATGGTTCTCAAAGTACCCAGCACAATCCATGAGATGTGAATGAATGAGTCGGTGTCGAACATTTCATGGAATCCTTCGATCGCAAGTCAATGATGAAAACTGACGTCGAAGGCGAGAAACCTGCCATTGATGCATGCAGACCTCAAGGTACTAAAGATTTCTAAGTCAACTTTATAGATAATGTGCTGATGTCGATAGAAAGCGACTCGTCGTAGGCAAGCCCACAACACGAAACCATAGTTCAAGTTGAAGAAATGTTGCTGCAAGGACTAACTCAATGATGACATAATGAATGATAGGTATTTTGCGGTTGAATGTTTTGTTTACGGACCCCTTCAACACATAACGACACAACAGATGGTTTGGTGATAAATGACTCAAAGTCGATTCCCATAACCCGGCTAAAGATGTCAAATGATCTTGGTTAACTGTGAGGTAAAGTATTTCCCAACCCAGGTGAATGAATAAGTGTCGTGTTCAAGAGTGGTAGTAAGGTTTTTCTTGAGACAAAAAGATATCAAATAGGCTCATTCTTCTCATATTTCCCCCACCATTTCTGGCAAGTACCTCTTTATTTTTTACAAGCTTGAGGAGGATAACATATGCTTGTTTGTAAGCTCATCCTGGATGAGTCCAACTTAGTTTTTGATGCGAACCCTAAGAAGGAGTGGTCCGTTCCTGTTTGTAATAGAACAGGTCCTTTACTGTGAAATTTAACGAGTCCAGTATAGGAGAAACTCGGCAATTTTTCATATTTAGAGAGTCTGAAAAACTTAGAAGACTCCAGATTGGACTTTTTCGTAAATTTGTGTCTCCTAAGCCGGAAAAAGTATAAAATAATACCTAGGAGAACCGCTTGATCTTGCGACCAAGGATATTTTCATAGTTAGTGTCTTTGACCTGAAAAGTAAAAAGCGATCAAGGACACGTCGTTTTATTTCCAATATCGAATTTGAAACGACAAAAATTCGGCAATCTTTTCCTGTTTTTACAGTCAGAAAAGGGCTATAAGGGGACCGTCTTTTAATTCCGTTTTAACTAGTGTAAAAGAAACGCTCGGCAATCTTTTCATGTTTTAGGAGTCAGAAAAGGGCTTAAAAGATGACTCTGATGTTTTCACTTTTTCGTAAGTTTTAACGAGTTCGAAAAAATGATAAAAATGTACTCTTACGAGATCATTTGAAAGACTTGACCTAAAACTACAAGAAAATTATGCAAAAAACTGAAATAACTAACCTAAAAATGATCTCGGGATTTTCATGAGTTTAATGAGTCTTGAAAATAACCGAAATTGACTCAAGATAGATTTCATTTTTACAAAAGCTTGAAACAAAGAAAAACTATGCTTCGAAGTAGTTTCATTTTTACACATGCTTGAAACAGAAAGAAAACTGTGCTTGATGCCCCCTAAGCATAATTTCTAGAGCGCATGCTCCCCAGCTCCATTTCATTCAACCAGTTGGATGAAATGAAGGTTCAAATACGAGATAATTTGAAAGACTTGACCTCAGACTATAAGAAAACTATGCAAAAGACTAACCTAAATATACAACTTGACATCTATGAGGTCTAGTCAAACTCTCGACTCAATTAGAGGAGGATTTGTTTCATTTTTTAACGAGCTTGACACAGGAAAAGAATTATGCTCGAATTCGGTTTCATGTTTATGCAAGCTTGAAATGAAAAACTATGCTTTTTATAAGTTCGCATGCCCCCAGCATAATGGCGCAAATCAAGGTACATGCCCCCCAAGCTTCATTGCATTCAACCAGGTGGATGAAATGAAGGTTTACTTTCGAATTATGGGAAAGACTCGTGGGAGTTGTTTCATTTTTTAGTGAGGTTGACACAGGAAAAGAACTATGCTCAAAACCCTTGTTTCATTTTTTAAACGAGCTTGACACAAGATAAGGAACTATGCTCATAACTATTCTCTACAATCTACCTAACAAAAACTTTACTCTAAAAACCTTGATTCATTGTTTAACGAGCTTGACACAAGACAAGGGACTATGCTCGAAAAATCCTTGATTCATTTTTTAATGAGCTTGACACAAGATAAGGAATTATGCTCATAACTACTCTCTACAATCTACCTTCCTAACTTACCCTTGTTTCATTTTTTAACGAGCTTGACACAAGACGAGGAACTATGCTCAAAAAGTTCGCATGCCCCCAGCATAGTGATGCAAAGCGAGGTACATGCCCCCCAGGCTTCATTGCACTCAACCAGATGGAGGGAATGAAGGTTTACTTTCAACATTTACCTTGAAAAGGGAGTTGTTTCATTTTTAAGGAGGTTGACACAAGAAAAGAACTATCCTCATACCTGATTCATTTTTTAACGAGGTTGACTCAGTAACAGGGACTATCCTCTAACCTGATTCATTTTTTAACGAGGTTGACTCAGTAACAGGAACTGTCCTCGCAAAATCCTACAGTCTACCTACATATCCTAAAATCTAGCTGATTCATTTTTTAATGAGGTTGACTCAGTAAAATAACTATCCTCATTGCAGCCTGTTTCATTTTTTAAACGAGCTTGACACAAGATAAGGAACTATGCTCATAATTACTCTACAATCTACCTATATAACCTATCCTTGTTTCATTTTTTAATGAGGTTGACACAAGACAAGGAACTATCCTCAAAACCCTATTTCATTTTTTAACGAGGTTGAGACAGGAACAAACTATCCTCGCTGCAGCCTGTTTCATTTTTTAACGAGGTTGGTACAGGAAAAAACTATCCTCGTGGTCAATGATCATGGCTTCCAACTGGAAGAAAGACATGTCAATGGACACACCTTAATCATGGCTTCCAAGAGGTCTTCATCAGAAGGAAGAATAGTTCTCTGGAAGGAACACATGTCAAGGGACTCAAAA